>LZPO01066342.1:177154-187659 GCA_001675575.1 Neotoma lepida | reverse complement strand
AAAAAAAAAATCAAGGAGGTGAAAGATGGCTCCGTTGTAGAGCACTTGCCACTACTATGTGTGTGGCCTTGGGGCCTTGGGTTCCACCCTCATAAACACACACAAAAAAATGAAAAATAAAAACCAGTATCAATCAGTCTTTGGCCTACTTTGCAGGATTCTTTTCACAAAAGAGAACAAGAATAGAAAAATGTGTATGTACAAGCCTCTACCCTCCCTGGTCAAAACTACTTTTGCAAAAACAAAGCCAAGGTTTCAACAAAATCTAAGGTTCAATAATCTGAGGATGTCAAATCTGGGGAATAAACCACTTGGCAGTCCTCCCTGTCATCTTGGCAGTCACCTGTCTACTGTCATCCTGGGCCATCCTCACCTACTTCACTAATGTGTAAAGAGAACACTAGTCGGCTGGAGAGATGGCTCACTGGATAGTGTGCTTCCCACAGAAGCGCAAGGAACCCAGTTCCACCCCAGCCCCCTTGTAAAAGCCAAGAATGCTGCTGCACCTTGTAATGCCAACCCTGGGGAGGTGGACACAGGCGGATGCCTGGATCTCACTAACTGGCCATCCGACCCTTGTCAGTAAGTCTCAAGTCCCAGGGAGACACTGAAAAAAAGCAGGGGGAATGGCTCCTGAGGAACAGCATACCTGAGGCCACATGTAAACACATGCATACCGGCATGCAACACTCGTAACACACACACACACACACACACACACACACACACACACACACAGAAAACACTAGTTTCCCACCAAGCAAGAAAACCTGTAGCTTCCCCCACATCCTTCTGCTTATTGAAAACACAATTTAGGAACCTGGTTTTCTCCTGAAGGCATCTAGGAAAATCCACATCACTCAACTTGGACACAAAGATAAAAACCACTTTGCATTTTGGCTGCTTTTCTCCTCTCCACATATACTTACTTTATTGTTCCCCAAACTTGAAAAGTATTTAAGAGCAAAGGCCGGGTCTTGGTCTTCAGTACTGTGNACCTGATGGGTACTTCTTGAGTCCTCAGCTAATAGTCAGACTCACAGAAAGTACAGTCTGAAATGACTGTATAACCCAATCCAAGTCCCATGTTTAGCGAACTGCTATTATATGGTCATGTCACTCTGAGTGAGCCCACTCTTCTCTGACTCAGAAGCTAACAGGGTTTGGTCTAATTGGGACTCGAATGGGAGAAAAATTGCTGTGGTCAACAAATGATACATGTAAATATTCATAATCATACACATGTATATTCTCCCACACACTTCCATTTATTTTTATCAATGTATTTATTATTAGTATTTGTATTAGTAATAAACTTTATTTTGTTTTTGNGGCTTTGGTTTGCTTTTGAGAGATAGCTCTTGCTACCCTGGAATTCGCTATGTAGATCAGGCTGGCCCTGGATCCTCCCATTTCTGTCTCCCAAGTCCTGGGCGGTATGGGCACATATGGTGCTGCCCAGTTTTTATTTTCTTTGGCCCCTGTTAGACTATCTGTTGTTGTTAATTTTCCTCCTTTTCCCCTTCTCTACTTACTTCCCTTTGGCTGGTGCCTAGTACAGAGCTCAGCTAGTGAGCCATAAACTAACGTGAAAGAATGCACGGAACCTCTGTTATCATTATCAGCAAATATACTGTACTGTAGTTTCCCCAAGAATCCTAAAGCCATCTTTCCTAAGCAGTGCCTTCTCAAGCCCAGTATCTCCATCTTCCCCTTTCACACACAATCGTCTCTTTATAACTAATTCTGAAGACGCCACTGCCACTCTCACATGCTTGGAATCAAGTTGCCATCTTGACCAAGAAATGCAGGAAACCGTGACAGATGGAGACACATCTTTGGGGATCCTCTAACAATTTATCGAATCATATCTTTCAATGAAATTGCTTGTCTGTGATACATTCTAGCAGAAAGTAAACCAGAAACTGGCTGGTGAGCTCTGTGAAATAAATATTGCCCATTTCAGGCAGGCAAGCAGTGAGTAATCGGATTAGCTCGAGGTGGGTACTTGGGGTAGAGTCCCTTCAACCAGAAATAGGTTTCATCAAAACCGGTAGTGAACTCTACCTAAGGGGGTACACTGTACGTTTTGCTTTTGGAAAACACGCTTACTTGAAAAATATTTGCTTCAGCTGCCAGGACAAAGTGTTATTTCTTTGCTGGCAGGGGGCATCGTAAAATTAGCCGATCTGGAGGAAGAATTAAGATCCCAGACTTCTGAGGAGGATACAGATTTCCGCTGAAGTGGTGTAGGTGCCTTCGAGATAGAGTTTTCCTAACAGCGAACACAGTTTAACTCACAATCAGCATCTTGAATCAATTACACAAATACCATTTAAGCCGTTCTGGTGCCCTGGAAAAGAATCACAACCCCCAGAAATCCCTGCTGGCTTCAGCTGTCCCCTCTTGTGGTGCTTGACAGCGCGTCCTAGGCGCCCAAACATCAGCCACCAGGCTCCCCCCAGCGCCCTCCTGTCGCATCAAACCGCCAGCGTTCTCGGGCCAAACTCCAGTGTCCCTCAATGCAAAACCGCGAAAATGTGAACCCTGCTAAGCAGACGGTAGGGCGCGTAAGAACTTTTTCTCCCCTTTCTCCTGTGCCAGTATTTTGAGAAGTTCGCCTGTACGATCCACTTCTCGCGTCCACGGTTCGCTTCCCTCAACCTTCTAGAGGCGCAGGGGGGCGCGGACCCAAGGGAGAACCAAAGATCACTACTACCTCTGCGGTTTCTCGGTGCGGAGATTTAATAGCTCCATGTGAATCTGGTGCAGATAATAAAAGAAGGCTCTTTCTCCCCGTCTCACCGCACCCTTGCTAAATGGAATTAACAACAAAAGTATGCAGCTGGCTTTGAGCCTGGGCCCCTCTTAGGGGTGACGAGGCCTGCAAGGGAGGCGGTCTGCAATATGGAGGGAGAAAGTTTGGCCGCCAAGTGGACGCCAGGGTGCGAGTTGACCGCACCCGGTCCGAGGCCAGCAGGCTGAGAGAGGGATCGAGGAAGAGGAGGGAAGAGCTGGGCGAGCAAGCTGCTGCTGCCGCAGCCGGCGGTGCCCTGACCTGTACTTACATAACGCTTCAACTTCTTCTCCGGGGGGGACTTGCGGAGCCATCCCGAGCAGACCACTTCGCCGCCGCTCATGGTGCACGCCGTGAGGGCTCGAGGGCCAGGCACCGGAGGGGTCAGTGGAGACAGTGGATGGACGCTCTCCGGGACGGCCGGTACACACAGCCCAGAGGAACTCGCAGATTCTCTCGACGGGACGGCCGGGCTCCGCGCGCCCTGTGCCGGCGATCGAGCCTCTCCCGCAGATCCGCGGACCGAAGCGGAACCCGAGCGGGAGCCGCGGGGAGCAAAGCCCGCGGGTCTTTCAGTGCACCCTCCTGGCCGCCAGGCGCGCCGTCCCACCGCCTCGGCAGCGGTCGGGCTCGGCTGGGACTCTGCCGGGACCCAGAGCCGGGAGCTCGATGCCCCGCGCTCCGCCCCTTGGGGACAGGACCTCCCGCGAGCGCTCCCTGCTGCGGACCCCACGCTGCAAGCGCACACACAATGCCCGCGCGCGGTGTCCGCTCCGCTCCGCCCGCTGGCGCTTTCAGTGAGCAGGGCGCGATCTTCTCCTTCTCCCTGCTCCGAGGAGGGCGCCCGGGAAGGCGTGCGGCGTCCTGGTGGCAGCGGACGCAGGGGCAGGTCCCGATCCGCCTAGGAAGCTCGAGGACCGGCGGCGAGGCGCGGGGCGTCGCCGGGCGTCGGGGAGGTCGCGGGTCCGCGGCTGGAGGGTGGGTCTGCGCTCCAGCCTCTGACGAGGGCGGGGATCAGAGCAGGGACGAGGCGCAGGGCGGCTCTGCTCCGGGGAGGGACCCCTCTGTCCCGTCCCCTGCGCTCCTCCCCCACCCGGGGGCGCGCGGCGGGTTCGGGGAGGCGCGGCCCTAGCCCGGGCCCTCCTTCTTCTGGTCTTTCCGCCTCCCCTTCCCACGATCGGTCGCCTCTAGCTTCTGCCCAGACTTTTCTCTGAAACTCCTCCGGAGCGCTTCCAGCCAAAACAACAAGGGCCGGGAGGCGGGGCCGGCGCTGGGAGGGAGCGAGATGGCAGAGGCACCCTGGGATCTGTAGTCAGCCGGCGCAGTGGGGTCCTCGCCGCCCAGCCGCCCCGGGCCNGCGCGCTGGGGAAGGCGGCGGTCTCCGGGAACGCAGCGCCACCCTGGCACGAGCGTGGGAGCGGCGGGCACGCTCGCCACCCCCGTCTGAGTTTACCACCTTGACACTACCCGGTGTCAGTTACGAGTTTGTACTCGGCTGTACCCTCGCGATCCGGAGTTTCGGAGGGTCTTCTCGACTTGACAGCCTGAAAAAATAACCCAGCCAAGAAGGTCCCGGTCGCGCGAGGCTGAAGGGCTGCGATCCTAGGACCAGGAGCGCGCCATGCTGTGCACCGGGAGACGGAGGGGGACCTCCAGGACGCCTAGGGCCTGATCCAGGAGTCGTTCTGCCCGGTGGTGCGATCGCTTAACCTTAACAAAGCGTTCAGCTGCATGTATCTCTGAGACACGATAAAGTCTCACACTACCTCCATTCCTGGGTTGTTTCTTCCAGTTGGCTTTGTATTTGCTTAAAACCTGCCCTAGGATGTTGGACAGGAAACAGAATCGTACTGGAAACCCCAGTTCTATTTACCCTCTTGTGTGTTTTACAGTTATTATACCTAGGCTGAGTTTGACACAGTCCTGTAATAGAGCTCTTATTTATGGTTGTATCTGGAACAAAGCCTTGGAACACATTTTAGAAGGTAATATAATCAGTTCAGATAAAAAGTGCTGAAGAGCTGGGCGTGGTGGCGCAGGCATTTAATCGCAACACTTCGGAGGCAGAGGCAGGCCTTCTCTCTGTGAGTTCAAGGCCAGTCTGGTCTACAAAGTGAGTTCTAGGCTAGACAGGGCTACAAACAGAGACCCAGTCTCAAAAAGGGGGAGTTGTGTGAAAATATGAGTAGATAAATGAGCATTTCTGAAAAAAACCTGCTTGGGCCTCTCCTAATAAACAGGAGCTCTGAGTTTGGAATGTTGTCGGTTGTAGAGAGAAAACAGTGCTGGGAGCCTGGCCTGGTGGCACTCCTGCAACCTCCTACCTGAGGAGGTAGAGCAGGGGGAAANAAGGACAGACAGAGAGGAACTGAGGCGGGAAGAGGCAGAATTGAGGAAAGGAAAGAACAAAAATAGGTGCTGGGTTAATAATAAGACAAAAGCCCTGCCTATGAAAAGGCAGCGCCCACCGTTGTTGCCACAAAGTCTTTTTCAAATGGAAAAGTGTGGTCTGTCTTGTGTGATTTAACTTTGCAAATTTCAAATAGAGCCTTTTCTTTCAAATAAGTTTCATTTATTCCATTTCTATATACAAAATCGTTAACTGTGTTTGGAAGCTTACACTTGTAACCCCAGCACTTGGGAGATGGAGGCAGGAGGATTTCTGTGAGTTCCAGATTAGCCTAGGCTAGAGTGTGAGACCCTATCTCAAAAAAGAAGACGAATTTAAAGTGTTGCATTAGGGCCTGGAAAGATGGCTCTGGGATTAAGAACACTGGCTGCCCTTCCTGAGGACCTGGTTTGCTTCCTGGCATCCACGTGGTCCCAGGGGATCAGCATGTACAAGCATGTACAAGGTACACAGACATACATGGAAGCAAAATATCTATACACATAAAATAAAAAACAATTTTAAAAAGTATTGCCTTATATTTATGTTTGAGCACATGAGATATGCCTCCACATATTATACATTATTATAAAAAAATTTATGCTGGGTGGTGGTGGCACACACCTTTAATCCCAGCACTCAGGAGGCAGAGACAGGTGGATATCTGTGAGTTCCAGGTCAGCCTGGTCTACAAAGTTCCAGGACAGGCTCCAAAACTACACAGAGAAACCCTGTCTCGAACAACAAGAACAAAAATTTACATTCTTACCTATATACCACTTTACATCATCTATTGAACCATATTTTGTATGTGTGCATTAAAGGATTTGCTAGTGTGAGGCTTATGCTTCTTTTTTTGAAGGGGGGAGTTTGAGACAGGGTTTGTTTGTGTAGCCCTGGCTGTCCTGGAACTCCCTCTACAGACCAGGCTGGCTCCAAACTCACAGAGATCCACCTGCTTCTGCTTCTTGAGTGCTGGGATTAAAGGCGTGCACCACCATGGCCCGACTCATGCTTCTAACTTCAGCATTTCGGAGGCTGAGGCAGTGTGAAAATCTATCTCAAAAAAGCAAAATAAATGAATAAGTAAATAATTGGCATGCTGGGAAATGCTGTTACATATAATTAGGCTGGGTTTTATTCACACAGCAAATATTTACAGAATGTCTGATAGTGGAATACAATAGAGTGGAAGGCAGACTTGATCCTGTCCTCATCTATTCTGGAAAGAAAAAATTACAGGTAATTAACCCCCAGATGTCTATAATTTAGTCGATAAATGGTGTGGAAGAAAAAGAAATATTTAGGCATATAATGGAGAATTTACCTTTCAAGAGAGGAAGGGAATAGTTTGAGAACGATTTCTCGAAGCTAAAGACTTTGCATTGAACTCTCAGGACTGGCAGGAGCGACCTGGCCCAGAGAAGACTAAAGAGACTCCAGGTCCTCAGGCTGCCAGGAGCTTTGAAAGAACTGAACCAATTCAGCAACAAAGTGAGTGAGAGCAGCATTAACACGGTGAGGCCGCACAGAGCGAGCTGCAGATCCTTGGCGGGTGGATGTGGGGGTGCAGGCGTGTTTTGTTTTGTCTTGAGCTGGTCTGGTGAATCCCAGGCTGGTCTGGTGAATCCCAGGCTAGCCTCACCGTGGATGACCTTGAACTTTCAATCCTCCTGCTTCTACATCCTCATTGTTGGGATCGCTAGTGAGCACCACCAAGCCCAGATTGGGGATCTTCCTGAGTTTAGACCTTTTCCTTAAAGTCTGTGACCGTCCTCAATCAACTGGGAATTGAGTGCCCCCCGAGCCTCCCACCCTAACTGCACATCTCCTACCTTCTGTTCACTTCCGCCCTGTGCCATCACTCTTGCTTCTCAGTGGCTTTTCCGGGGGATGGATACTCTGATTTTTCGGTAGTCCATCTGACTTCTCCTTTATTCGTCTCCTTCACTTCTCTGGCCTATGATCCAGGGCTTTGACAGCATGCAGGCTCATACCTCACAAGGGCCTAATCCTAGTAGAACCCAGCTGTCTTGTTTTCTGCACCCAAGCAACCAAGTTACAGCCAGATGAGCGACAGCACTGTAGAATGTTCAGTGAATGGCTTCAGAACTACCTCTAGCTCTTAGATCTTCCTATAATGAGATCTGAAGTTTATACAGTACAGAGAGTCTTTTGAAAGAAAAAGTGTAGGCTGGGGACATGGCTCAGTTGGCAGAGTGTTTGACTATTATGTGTGAAGCCCTGCTGGGTTTGATTGCTAGTACCCTACAAAATCAGACGTAGCGGTACACACCTGTTATCTAGCACTTGGAAGATAGGTGCAGGAAGATCAGAAGTTCAGGGTCATGGAGGGTTCAAGCCTGGCTTGGAATGCACAAGACCCTGTCTCAAAAACAAAGATATCTTTAGATTATATTTATACAACTAGTGTGAGTATGTATTTACAATGAAGAAATAAGTCACCAAGAAATTACTGCAGCCTTCTTTCTAAGATTCACAGGTGACATCTAGACGCCTTTTATGTATAAACTTGCTGCTTACAGCTTGGCATCCTCTGTCAACTAGGACACTCTACCCTTCCCTCCAGGGTGTACAGGGACCAGCCTTGTGCAAAAACCTCATCAGCTTCGTAGATGTTTCCTGGTGCTCCAGCCCATTGAAGCTGTCACAAAATATGTCACACTANACATTTGTAAGCTTTAGAACTTCACATCTTAGAAACCAAGAAACCATTATCTTAGATCCAGCAGGTTTGGTCTCCAGCGAGGGTTGATTGCTCAGAGAAAGTGTCTTCTATGACTTCATGAGATAGCAAAGCTCCCCAGGTCCCTTTTATAAAGCATTAATCCATGGCTTCCTGAGGCTGAGCCCATCGCCCTGGTGCTTAGTTTTCAGCATGTGTATTTTAGAGAGTCATAGACACGCAAATCTCAGCACCTGCACCCNCACCTTCCCTCTTGCTTGATCTGGATGGTTTATTTACCTGTTCTCTGCAGTTCTGTCTCTGTCGCTCCGTCCTTCTCTCCCTCTTTCTCTCTTCACCATTGCTGGGGATTGAGCCCAGTGTTTTGTGTGGGATAGGCAAGCACTGAGGTACATTACAGCTCCTAACTTTTCTCTTTTCTTTCTTTTTTTAAACAGTGTGTGTGTGTGTGTGTGTGTGTGTGTGTGTGTGTGTGCATGTTGGTTTAAATGAGAAATGTCCCCATAGTCTTGGGCATTTGAATACATGGTCCTCAGTTTAGTGGCACTGTTTGAGAAGGCTTAGGAGGCGTGGTCTTGCTGCAGGAAGTATGTCACTGGAAGTGGGCTTTGAGATGAAATCCTCTGGCCATTTCCAGTTTTCTCACTCTGCTTTCTGCTCTTGGCTTGTTTTCCTGCTATCTTGCTTGCTCATGCTGCCATACCTCCACTGTACCATCATAAGCCTAATCTCTTAGAAGTTATAAATCAGAACAAACTCTTCCTTCTATAAATGTCCTTGGTCTTGGGTGTTTATCACAGCAACAAAAAAGGTTCTGTAGACCAGGCTAACCTCAGGCTCTCAGAGATCTGCCTGCCTCTGCCTCCCTAGTGCTGAGACTAAAGTACACCACTACACCCAGCAAAAAAGGCATTCTTGAAATAAGGTTTATACATAGTGAGAAAACAATCTTTTAAACATGGAAATAAAACATTGCTTTCTTTGGGAATATTTCAAATACAAGTATTATTAAACTTATCATATCCCATAATACTTGTATTTGAAATATTCCCAAAGCAAGCAATGTTTTATTTCCATGTTAAAAAATATAATAAGTTTAAATGTATACCATGTCACTGCCTGGCTCGTCTACTTTTATTTCTAATCTAATATATCAAATTTTAAGTCCCTAACCAGGACAAATGAGGTCTTCTTTGGAAACAGAAACAGAATCTTTTGTGATTATGACATGAAAGAAATCACATCACTGATAGAGATGTCTTTCCGTACACTGTGAATATGTGTTGCTCTGATTGTTTGATAAATAAAATGCTGATTGGCCAGTAGCCAGGCAGGAAGAATAGGCAGGATAAACAGACAAGGAGAATTCTGGGAAGAGGAAGACTAAGAGAGGAGAGGCCAGCTGCTGCCGAAGGAACAACATGCCAGCCGACCGTAAAGCCATGGAACACGTGGCAAAACATAGATTAATAGAAATGGGTTAATTTATGTGTAAGAGCTAGTCAGTAAAATGCCCCAGCTAATGGCCAAACAGTTATAATTAATAGAAGCCTCTGAGTAATAATTATTTTGTAAGTGGCTGTGGGACCGCCACGCTGGAACGTGGGTCCTGGTGCGACCAGGCAGGACAGAGAAACATTCTCCTACAAATGGCGCCCATACATGGTGGCAAGAGTTTCCACCTTAAACCTGAGAGAATTTAATAAGAGATTCTAAAAAGGAGCCAAAAATAGGTTCCTGCTTCATGTCTCAAGTGGGCCGCAAGACACTGCAGCATTCAGGCTTGACCTGCAGCACGGTCAGAGAAGTAGAGCAGGTAACAGCTTCTCAATATATGATGCTGGACCAAGGGACATTCATATGGGAAAGACATGGGTCATGATCTCATCTTATGATCCAGACAAAACTCAGTGCGAAAATACAAAAATGCAATGGTAGACTGTAGGTTTGAAAACTAAAGTTGAGGCCAGGGCTACGGAGCTCAATGATAGTATTTACTTAGCATCTGCAAGACTCCAATAGATCATCAGCGTCACAAAGAAGTAAAAATAGGGGCTGATGACAGGGCTCAATGAGTAAAGATGCCTGCCACCACACCTGTGAGCTGAGTTTCAGCCTAGAGATCTGTATGGTGTGAGGAGAGAGCCGACTCCCTCCATTGTCCTCCGATTTTCACATTTACATCATGGCATTTGTGTGGACACATACAAATAAGTGTAACAAATTTAGTTTAAAAATGTGGAAAAAATGAAAATAATCTAAAATATTTTTTAAAATGCTCTCTTAAACTTTGAGAAAGATGAACAGTTACAGAAAGCACTGANCCAAAATTTTAAAGTGATATGTTAGGCACAAGTACAATTGAAAACATCTCTTGGTCACAAAACAACTTTTAAATTTTTCCTTCTTATGTATTTCTTTTTATTTTCTGACACAGAGTTTCCCATTGTACTCCTGGGAAGTCTGGAACCTGCTGTGTAGACCAGGCTGACCTTAAACTCTCAGCAATCCCGCTGACTCTGCCTCCTGAGAGCCAGGATTACAGGCACGCCTAAGATCCATCTTTAAGAAGGCACAAATCAGAGCTGGTGAGAGGGGTCAGAGGTTAAAGA
>LZPO01066342.1:159606-170943 GCA_001675575.1 Neotoma lepida | reverse complement strand
AGACACACAGACACACAGACACACACACACAGACACACACACACACACACACACACAAGGAGGGCTGGGGGGAGGGAGGGAGGGAAGGAAGGGGAGGAAGAGAGAAAGAGGGATTGGTATGTCTAAAAATTAAGAATCTTTTTTTCTTCACCCAGTACTGTTGAGGGAATGGAAAGTTAAGCCACAAACTGGAAAAATAAATCTATAAATTACGTTTAATAAAAGCTCATGCCCAGAATATATAAAGATCTGCAAGAACTCAATAGCAAGAACACAAACAAACCAATTTCATATGGATAAGGTTTGTACAGAACCCCCCAAACCAGATGACAAATACATTACAAGATGTCCCAAACCACTAGCCATTAGGAAGATGCAAACTGAAGTCACAAAGTCACAATGNGACACCACTGTGCCTGTGTTAGACTGTCTGGAAAGATTGCTCACAGTGAGTGCTCATGAGGAGATTGAACAATGAAATCTCTGATACACTCCTTGTGGGAATTTAAAATGGGAGGTGTTGGTCAGTTTCTTAGAAAATTACAAACATATGACCTGGTCACTCCACCCCAGAGTGTCTACCTATCTATCTATCTATCTATCTATCTATCTATCTATCTATCTATCTATCTATCTATCTATAAGCATTTATTTAGTGTGTGTGGGCACACCCGAGCACCTGCACGCATGCCATGCCATGCATTAGTGTGTATGTGGGCACACACGAGCACATGCACACATGCCGTGCCAAGCATGTGCAGGTTGAAGGACAACTTGCAGGTGTTGGTTCTCTCTGTCCTCTTCATGCAGGTCACAGGGGTCAAACTCAAGTTGTCAGGCTTGGCGGAAAGTGCCTTTACCTACTGAGAAATCTCACTGGCCTTGTGGCTTTTATTGTAAGAAGCTTCAAGATGCAAACAATCTAAATATCCAGCAACAGATTAAGAAATAAAGACTTGGGGGATGTTATTTCAGTTAACAGAGTGTTTGTCTCCCATGTATTAGTCCCAAGTTCGATCCTCAGCAACAAAACCATAGCTGGACATGTGATCACATCCCTGTCTTCAAAGCAGTCAGGAAAGGAGGATCCAAAGTTCAAGGTTATCCTCAGCTATATAGCAAGAGGCTAGCCCACACTACACAATGCCCTGGCTCAGAAAGAAAGGGAGATGGGAAGTAAGAGAGCAAAGGGGAGAAAGGAAGAAAGGAAGGGCAGATAAGCTGTGCATTCACACAAGAGACACTGCTCAATAAGGAAACAATAACCTGGTGGTACATGTATTGACCTCAACAAATCTTCAGACCTTTATGCTTAATGGAGAAGCCAGATAAAGATGAAGGCGTGCTGCACAGTCCTGTTTATATGAGAGTCTAGAAAAATATTAACCAGTTTCTGACACAGCTACGTCATTAGTTGCTTGGGCTGAGCAATGGTGGGTGTGTTCGCTCCTCCATTACTTTTTTGAGACAGGCTTACAATGTGGCCAGGCTAGCCTTGAACACTCGGTCCTCCTGTTTCAATTTCCCGGCTGCTGAGATCACACTTCTCACACCTGCCGTGTGCGGTGATGGTTTCATGCTGCGTACACATGCCAAGATAGATCACATTATATATCTTTTTCCATATCAAGTACACCTCAACAAAATTGTTTTAAAAAACAAAATCAGAGCCAGGATGGCTCAGCTGGTAAAGGTGTTTGCCACCGAGACCTGAGTTCCCTCCCGGGCCCCACATGGTGGAAGTTGAGTACCTACTGAGTTATTGTCTGACCTTGTGTGGCAGCATGTCTACCCCTGCCAAAGAAATGAACAAACAAACAAAACAACAGTAACAGAAAAAAACAAACAAAAAAAGTATCTATCTGCCTATGGAATGGGAGAAGGTTGAATAATTTTTGTAATCACAATTTCAGCTCATAGGAGAAAATCTCATAGTTTACCTGCTTGATAATGATTTCCTATCCTTTCATAATAACCTGCAAATGAAGTTTGAAAATCCAGAGTTCTGTAACACTCTTAAAAACTGATTGTTAGTTAACGGTAATATAATACAACAAGGATCAAATTCATATAATTGTTGACATTGGGTCTTTCCCTGATTTACTAATTGAGCAAGAAGAATTCACCTTGGGCTGGAGAGATGGCTCAGCAGTTAAGAGCACTGACTGCTCTTCCAGAGGACCCGAGTTCAATGCCCAGCACCCACATGGCAGTTCACACCTGTCTGTAACTCCAGCTTCAGGGGACCCCAACACCCATGGTAAAAACACAAACACACATAAAAATAAAATAAATTTAAAAAACATTAAAAGCAATATCTATAGGATTTTTAGATGTAATTTTAGAAAATATACATGGAGTATCTTTAAAAGATTTTGAAAGGGAATATTTTGAATAATGATTATAGATCTCAAGCAACATGCTAATACAATGTGCCAAATATTATCAGTGCAGAAAAAATAATCAACCTGCATTTTATTTAACAGCACAATAATTTCTATGGGCTCTTTACCAGTAAGATGTTTAAGACATGTCCTTCCCATCATTATTAAGTCTATAAGATTTTGCAAATAAGGAGGACATTCTGTCCACCATGNCCCCCCCCCGAGGTGGACTCTTAGGTCATGGTTTTGCTCCCTCATGCTGCCGTGAGTTGTGAGGAACAACTGAATATTTATGCTGGCAAAATTAAATTTGTTCTGGAAGAGTTTTGAACTGGAGTAGAGGTCCCAGTTAGATCCTGAAGGCCCTGGAGCTAGGAGATCTTGTAACTCTCCAGAAAGGAGCAATGAGGTGTTTGCTGAGGGACTAAGGTGCTACGAAGCATGAGAAAGACTGAGGCCACGCACTTTCTGCTTCCTCAGGGGCCCAGTAGAGGCCTTTCCCTTGTAGTCCTTGAGATAGCACATGCTGAAAAGTGCTTTTTGATTTAATGAGCCTGGAGTGGTCTTGCTCCCGTGCACCGAGACACTTTCGTCTAAGATACTTGGTGAGTATGAGTGGAAAGGAAGCCAGGGGGTGCACATGCCTACAGTCCCAGCTGCCCAGGAGGATGAGGCAGGAGAACCCTAAGCTCAGGAGTTCAAGGTGAGCCTGGGTGACACAGTTAGACCCTGTCTCAGGAGTAATAAATGAACAAAAGAGTTCAAAGTAAGCCAACATCTGGCTTCTGATAGGAGGCAAGAATCCTGTTGGTACCGGTCGAGATCTGCAGTAAAACTTCAAGCTTCCCAAGCCAGACTTTGCCCACATTTTAGAAATTCCTTTCCTGTTGGTTTTCTTCTCCGCCCCGTTTTCCTTTCTTTGATTCTGTATTCTTGCTCCTCCTTCCTCTGTCCTCCAACAAATATCCATTGAATGTTTTCTGTCAGCCAGGAACTATTCTGGGTGCTTGGCATTAAACAAACCAGACAAAAATATATTTGTTTGTTTGTTTGTTTATTTATTTATTTATTTATTTATTTATTTATTTATTTATTCTTTTTTGAGACAGGGTCTCATGTAGCCCATGCTGTTCTTGAACTCATTCTTAGCTGAGGATGACTTTGAACTTCTGATATTTCTACCTTTATTTACCTCATAAGGGCTGGGGTTCGTAAGTGGTGGGATTGCTATATGTGGTGCTGGGGATGGAACCCAGGACTTAATGCACGCTAGGCAAGCACCACGCTAGGCAAGCACCACGCTAGGCAAGCATTTTATTGACTGGGCTCATTTCCCAGCTCTTGGATGCGCCCCCCCCTCCCAAAAAAAAGACCCATATTAATTGGGCCAGCGAAATGACTCATTGGATAAAGGTGCTTACTGCCCAACAATGTAAACCCAAGGACCTGAATTTGACTTCTGGAACACATGTACATGTGGAAGGTAAGATCCAACTCTACCAAAGGGATTTTGCACCTGGTCACATAGAAGTGTAAGTTACTTCCTAATATTCCTGCTTATTATGGTTCCCATCACTGGAACATAAACTCCATCAAGGCAGAAGATTTCTGTTTATTATTATTATTATTATTATATTATCATTGTGTATGCACATGTGTGTGTGTGTGTGTGTGTGTGTGTGTGTGTGTGTGTGTGTACATGATTGGAGGCAGATGCATGCCTGTTGTCTCCTAATCATGTACTCAAAGTCTTTTGAGGAAAAAAGCCAATTGAGTAAGGACCATGGTGATGTGTGAGGGGTCCTGCCTCCCTGGGAACACGCCATTGGAGAGGCACCAGGAGGCCATTGAACTTGAGGGACACAGAGGAATCCGAATCTATTGGAGAGAGAACTGGAGGAGATGGGATAGAGGTTTAACAAGGGCCAACCCACATGGAGTTACAGAGCCATAGAGCCAAATTCAGGGTCGTGTGTGTGTGTGTGTGTGTGTGTGTGTGTGTGTGTACAAAAGAGAGTGTCAGATCCGCTGACTGGAGTCACACCTGACGTGACATGGGTACTAGGACCTGAACTCAGGTCCTCTACAAGAGCAGCAAGTGCTCTCAGCCTCTGAGCCATCTCTCCAGCCCAAATCTGAAGTCTTTGGCTCTTTCTCTGTTTGAGCTGAGAAGCCTTCATAGGGCTGGCTCCAAGCAAGCAGACTTGTGTTTCAACATAACTGGCTTCTGCTTTGAGAATAGATTTTGAAGGGCCAGGATAGATTCAGAGACAATGTGGTCATTCCTAAGGTATCTGGTGACATATAATGTTTTTGTTCTAAACTCTGGAGCACTTAGAACTAACCTTTTTGAAAATTGCCTAATTTACATTTAATCTATGTGTATATGTGTGTGGATCTCTCTGTGTACATGCACACTCATATGATTCCCAACAAGGCCAAAAGAGGGCATCAGATCCCCTGGAGCTGGAGTTACAGATGGTTGTGAGCTTCCTGATGTGGATTCTGAGAACTGAACTCAGGTCCTCTGCAAGAGCAACAAGTACTTTTAACCATTAAACCATTTCCCAAGGACCATACTGCCTTCGCTTAAAAATATTTTTTTAATTACATTTATTTACATGTGTGTGGAGGACGGGGTCGGTCAGTGGGTGTTTCTCTAACTTCTCAAAGGGAACTTGATAGCCAACAAAGTTGAAGTCTGGGGTCTTTGCTTGCCATAGGAATGGTCTCATTAACCTCTCTGCTCAACTGCTGAGGAGCTTTGCAAACAGCCATGTAATTCTGGAGTACTCCAACCTATATGGGATACTTGACTCTCACCTATATGAGGCAGAATCCATTCAGTTGACATATGGAGCTGAAGCCCTTTTCTGGAAGATGGACTGAGGTCTGGAGAAAGCCATGTCACACAGACAAAGGGACACACTGCTGGCTTTCCTAATGCTGCTCCATTTCCCGATTCTGGCCCTTACTCAGCTGTATTTCTAACTTGGATTCTATGAGACACTCCTGTTTCCAGGGGGATAGTCAAAATATTTAAAGCCAGTACCCTATGGGAACCAAAGAGTCAGAGTGGGTGCCAAAGATCAGCAGCACGTTTACCATACCTGGGTGTCTCACCTCACTGGCAGCCCGTAGCCATGTCACCCACCCACCCTTGCCTCAGCCACCTGGTCTATCTGTCGAGACAGAAGGGGTATGGTTGGCACAGAGTCACTGCTCTGGCTGGATGGTTGTCCTGGAAATTCCTTGAGTGGTGGAGAACCAGACCTCCCCAACTTGGTCAGACTCCTTGAGTTGCCTTGACTGTTCATGATTACATTGTTAGCTTGTGAGGTTAACGTTAACTATCAAATTCACAGAACCTAGACTCAGCTGGAAACTGGGCCTCTGGGCATGTCTGTGGGAAGATTATCTGTGTTAATTAAAGTGGCAAGACCTGCCCATTGCAGGTGGTGACCTTCCCTGGTGGACTCTGTGAGAAAGGGAACTGAGCAGCAGTGGTATCTCTGTCTCCTGATTATAGATATGATGTCCCCAGCTGCCTCACACACCTGATACCTTGAGCTCCCCACCACAGTGGGCTGTACTTTTGAACTGCAAATCAGGATAAACCTGTTCTTCCTTACATTGCTTTTGTTGGAGTGTTTTATCATAGCAACTGAAATGTAACCAAGACAGAAATGTCACAGTCTGAATCTGAAGTATCTCCCACATGCTCATGTGTTGAACGCTTGTTCCCAGCCAGTGGTCCTATTTTGGAAGGCTGTGGGACCTTTAAGAGCTGGGCCTGACTGGAGTAAGTAGGTTACCAGGGATGGGTAACGCCTGGGGATGGGTAACGCCTGGGGATGGGTAACGCCTGGGTGGCTGCCTGGTGCCCACCCTGTTGAAAAGGAATGCCTTAACTATTTTATGTAAAAAAAGACCTGGCTGCTTTGTTTTTTTAACCAAACCAAACCAAACCAACACACAGTTCAGAGTAATGTAACATCCTTGCTCTAAAAAGCTAATTCTTTTATGGTATGCATTAATCACTAGGATCAAGTCAAAATCAGGCAAGGCAACTGTCTCAGGATACCTGTGAGGTCTCATTCTGCTGTTCGGCACCAGCCTTCAGAGCTCCTGAGAGCTTTAAACATCTCCATCATTATTAGCCATCTTTTCCAGCTTGTGTCATCCAAATGTGAGTACTTGGCTACATTGCCCACTTGCATGGTTAGGCTTGCTTGAAACATCTGGGGTGAGTGAGTAGAATCCTGTTGGATATTTGATCTTGCCCAGCATCTGGATTTCAGTCAGACAGCTGAGCTGATAAGAGGTATTCTTATGAGAGGCATGGAGATGGTCTTGGGAGGTGAAGGAAATCTTCACAAGGCTGAACTATAAGGCAAGTGAAATACCCAGTTTTAGAGAAAATTACAAGTCAATTTAGTAATCCAGGAAGTAGTGGTGGGAGTCCAGTTTCAAAAGACTCAGCCCAGAACTGCTCCTGTCTGCTGGAGTGGTGAGCTCTGCTACTCCATTCGCTTCACTCATCTGTTTCCGGTGGAGAGGCCCTGTGCCAAAGCATGGGCCTCCTTTTTCTTGGGACCTGGAGACCCCAGATCCTTTACAGTGCAAGAATGTGTTGGGAAAGGACAAGGGCTTCTTCCAGGGTTTAGACCAGCTCATCCAATCCAGCTTTCTTAGCCTGAGTTAGGTAGCAACAAGCCTGAGCTATTGGCCGAGCATTTATAAGTAATCTTAAGTCCTGAGTGGTTATTTAGGAGCAGGCAGTTGGGACAGGAAAATCCTGCCTACAGAGTGTTCCTGTGTGTCGTCAACTATATCTCATATTGCAAATTAAGTGTAGTAGCTGGGGCAGCCCTTCGGGTCAAGATTCTGTTCATTTCTTCATGTGGTGTTACTGTAGGAACAGCTCTTGGGTCTGCTGTGGACAAACCAGTGCCCAGGGCTCAGAAGGTGTGGTGTTTGATGAGAATGGCACCCAACTGGGCTTGGTCCCCAGTTGGAGGAACTATTGGGGAAGGATTATGAGGTGTGGCCTTGTTAAAGGAGGTTTTGAAAGTCAGCTCTGTTCCCAGTTGTCTCTCTCTGTGTGTCTCATACCTGTGAATCAGATGTGAGCTCTTAGCTACTTACTGCTCCATCACCATGCCTGCCTGCCTGTTGCCATGCTCCTCACTGTGGTGGTTATGGACTCTAGCCCTCTGGAACCATGATCCCCTAAGTTAAATGTTTTCTTTTATAAATTGCCTTGGTCATGGTGTCTTATCACACCAATAGAGAGATAACGAATACAGAAGTCCTGAGGAAAACTCTGCCATTCTTTCCTTTCCTCTTCTATTATACCTGCGTCTTCACACTGCCTCTTTGTGCTTTCAGTGGAGAAAGCTGTGGGCACAAATCTATAGCAACCCAAAACCATGGGTGTTGTTTTTCTGTCAGCTCAGTGGCCACACCAGATCTACTGGTATTTCATCTACCATCCTTGGCTCTGCAATCAGCACCCCGCCACTCAGACCATGGTCTGGTGGGATTTCTGTCCCGTTGGTGCCAGCTGGGCTGTGGGCTGCCAAATGTAGGTTTTTACTATGTCCCTATCATTTTATTTACCAATAAAGACTTGGGAGTCAGATATTGGGGTGAAAACCTGTTAGATCAGAGAAGGCGAGAAGCAATCTGCTGACCTTCCTTTTTGGCCAGAGACCCAGCAAGAGAAGCATCTCTCCACTTGTCCCAAACCAAAAAGACTGTGAGTCTTTAAGTCCCTCCCTGCTCCTTCCTGTGCGTCTCTCTATCTATATTCCTGGCTTCTTCATCCTCTCCGTGGTTATTTCTGTCAACTAATCACTGGCTCTGTCCCCTGATCCAAGGTTAATTTTATTAACACAGTCTCCGAGTTTCACAGTGCCATCAAATATCCTGCAGCACATGGGGGCTGTGCACTTGTCACTCTTGGTGACCCTAAGTAGTAAACGTAGGAGACACAGTCCTCTGATTCAGATCCGAAATGTGCCCTAAAGACTCAGATGTTAAAGATTTGGATACTAGCCTGTACCACTTCAAAATTTATTTTAATTTTTTTCACTTATATGTCTCTCTCTCTCTCTCTATCTCCCTCTGTGTGTGTATGTGTGTGTGTGTTTGTACATGTGTGCCAGTGCCAGCAGAGACCAGAAGAGGGCATCAGTTCCTCTGGAGCTGGAGTTAGCAGCATCTGTGTGCTGCTGATGTGGGTACTGGGAGCTGACTCCAGCCCCAAGCCTGTGGCACTTAGGGATGTGGTTGAACTTTTAGCCGATGGAGCTCTGTCTTAGTCTCTCTTGTTGTAATATAACACTGTGACAAAAGCAACTTAAGGGAGAACGGGTTTATCCTGGCCCACAGTTCAAGGCAGAGTCCATACTGGTGTGGAAGTTGAGGTGAAATGACTCAGGTAATACCATCCTGTTCTAACTCCATTTTGTGTTTGCTTCGACAGTTCTCAGCCCTCTGCCTCCTCCCTACAATGGTCCATCTGCCTTGATAACGCATCTGAGATTTCCATGGCCTCAGCCATGGTCCAGATGTATTAACCAAAATAACTGGCATGTTAGGTCTGAAATCATCACTATGCTCTGCCAGGAATGAACATTTCAAGGTTACTCTGACCNTCTTGTAACTTTGATGTAAATTACAATCTTCATGGTTTTTGCCTCTAAAAACTCTGTGTTCCTGAACCTGGGCACCAAGAGACTTTTCAGAGGTATAATGTGCTCTTGGTCTGGCCATCCATCAAAAGGATTTAAAACTTTTAAGTGACTTTATCAGCATGGTCGTTAATAACTTCTCACAGGTCATTACAAAGGTGTCAGGAACCTGAAACTGCTGGTCGCCTTGTATCAGCTTTCAGAAGGCAATGAATGTGAACTAGTGCTCAGCTCACCTTCTTCAGGCTGTGCAGGCCAGAATCACCTACCCAGGGAGCGGCTCTACTCACAATTCAGTTGATCTTCTCCTATGTGGGAACATAATTAAGATAATCCCTCAAGACATGCCCAGAGGTCCATTTCTCAGGTTATTCTAGACTGTGAACAAGTAACACTAACCACCACAGGCTGAGGAGGAAGCCAGGCCTAGAGATGTACCCCTGAAAGGAATGCTGGGACCCTAGCTTCTGCCTGTCTCTCTCTTTGCCTCCTGGGTACCATGGACGAGGGGCTTTGTTTTTACCATGTGCTCCTTGCCATGAAGTTCCATGTCACCACAGGACCAAAGTCACATGGCCAGGCCACATTGGACCAATGAGACACCTGACACTATCATAAACCTTTCTTCTTTTGATTGTCTCAGGGATTTTTGTACCAGTAACAGAAAGCTAATCTATCCAGTCAGAGCAGACTTGAAGCCCAGGCCAGCAGAGTGTGTGTATCAGTTTCCTAGTGTTGCTATAACAAAGTGTCAGCGACTAGATGACTTAGAACAATGGAAGGTCCTGTCTGGAGGCTGGTTGTATGTGGTTATCTTTCCCTGTGCCTCTTCATTTTATCTTTCTCTCTGTGTCTGTCTCTGTGCCCAAATTTCCCTTTTTCTGAGGACATCAGTCAAGTTGGATTAGGGCCCAACCTAATGACTTCATCATCATTTGATACATTGTAGCTTGACTCCCTCCAAATAAGGTCACATTCTGAGGTACAGGGGACTAGAACTTGAACATATCCCTGAAGGATACAATTCAATCCTTAATGGGACAAAAGTCAGATTACAGAAACAGATGTGAGAGAATAGATAGAAAATATCACAAAGTTAAAAGGCCAGGAATTCTTGGAAGTATGTTAAGNAGCCTTGTGCTCACACACTAGGAGTTCAAGCCAAGTTTGCCTAAGTCTCCAAGGGACAGGGTTGCAAGCATTTGTGTGAGATCTGGGATACAGAAGCACAGGAAGAGGCAAGGACACTGTCTCCGGGAAGGGAACACCCTCTTTGATGGAGCTGTAAGAATCCTTACCCCGTGGGGTGGATTTGGGTCCACAGGAAGCCTGTCTCACAAAGCTATTTCCAAGCCTTTTAAAGATGGATATTAAGAGGTCTTCCAGCTGCCACCAGGAAACATAAACCTAAAATATAATCTTGCATCATGTTACAACATCATTAAAGTATGGGGTAGATAAGGAGGGGGTAGCTGGTTGTCCTTAGGCAAATGGAGGAGAGCCTGGAAAAGCAGAGTTAGAATACCACCAGTTTCCCTCGGATGTCCTCAACAGTGGGGCGGTGACACCGGCCAACAGTCTGGGGTTGCTAATCTCAAATGAAGCAGTCAGGTTTGTTCAGCCCTGTTTGGGTGTACACCCTGTTTCTGCTGAGGGACTCAGGTGAGATACTGATCTCCCCCAACATGGCTTGGTTCTGTTTCCTTGCTGACGCAGTTCTGACTGGAGGAAGGAGCTGTTTCAATTGCCCTAGGTTCCCCACACACCAGTGAGCATTACTGTTCAGCTCCCTTACAGGTGTAATCCAAATATAAATTCTAAGCTCCGGCTCTGTGCCACTGACCTGTGATAAACACATTTCCTGGTCTGTGATTTGCTCATCTATGATGCCTTTACTCTATTCAGTTGATGTACACACACACACACACACACACACACACCCCTACCTTCATACATACATATATATTCACATGCATAAACACATCCATATATATATATGAACACACACACATACATATACAGACACGTGTATACACACATCCAAAATTACATGCACACCCATATACAACATATACATGTATACATACACATGTATATACAGTCCATATATACATACATACACACACCCCTACCTTCACACATACATATATATAACACATATTCATAAACACATAACACATAAACACAAACACCAAAGAAGTGAAACACAACACTACCACCAAAAAATAACAGGAATTAACAATCATTGGTCCTTA
>LZPO01066342.1:137529-153594 GCA_001675575.1 Neotoma lepida | reverse complement strand
CAGAGAAGCCAGGTGTCACGGTGCATGCCCCAGACCCAGCACTCAGAAGGCATCATAAAGATAGGGAGTTCAAGGATAGCTGAGGCTACATAGGCTAACCTGAGCTACCTACCAAGACTCTATGTCAAAGAATAAAAATATAAGTGAAGCTGAACATTGTAGTACATCCTGTAATTCTGGCACTTGGAAGACAGATGGAGGAGGATCACTTCAAGTTCAAGACTAGCATGACTCACCTAGTGAGTTCCAGGCCAGCCAAGGCTACATAATCAAAGTGGCTAAAAACAATAGCAATCCCTTTTTTTAAAAAAAAATAACTTATTTATCTCTATTTTATGTGCACTGGTGTGAAGGCGTCAGATCCACTGGAACTGGAGTTACAGACAGTTGTGAGCTGCCATGTGGGTGCTGGGAATTGAACCTGGGTCATCTGGAAGAGCAACCAGTGACCTTAACCACTGAGCCATCTCTCAAGGCCCAACAACAAACCCTTAAAAACCAAACCAAACAATCAAAAACTTGAAAGATTCCAAGTTCTCAAACATATATGACCACAAGGGTTTTGAGTTATGGAATCTGGACTTGGATAATTTGTGTCCTACATCAGATAATACAATTCTATTTTGTAACGCTGATTCTTGGGTGAGTAGTACCCCTGGGCTCAAAGAAAGCTTATTTTCCATACATTAAAAAAATGAAGGCTTTCTCTACCTAGCACCTTCCCACTTTCTGCTTTTTTGAGCTCAAGCTTACAAGAAACACAACAACAAAACCACACAGCTAGTTACCACACATGCAAATTCAGAGGCAGTGTTTCCTGGGAGGACATCTGATTTCTCCCCACCAGGAATTCACTATGCAAGGGGACAGCTAGGATGAAGTCTCAGCTCTTCAAGATCCTGTGGTGCGATGTGGAGAAGTAGTGTGGGGACAGAAGGGTCAGTTCTCTGACCTTGTGTACAATTGCCAAGTGGAATGGGAATATAGGACGAGCCATTTCACACCATAGCCTCCCACTGCATCATTTCTATTTTGTAATGAAATATCACTATGTTTGCTTGGCTGATAAAGCCTGCTTTAATAAGGCCTGTGTATTTTGGGTGGTCTACGAGGAACCTCTGAAGGCATACATTGCATCTTGGAAATGTGGCTTTTTGGAAATGTGTCTGCATCAGGTCTCTCGGGGATTGAGCTGCAGAGGGATTTGCAAGGTTTGCATTTTTCATTCATTAGAGCAGAGTTGCTGCCAAACTTCCTGTTAGTCACAGGGTCACACGGGGAGGAGGGGTCATTGCAGGGGGGTGACTGTAAATTACCCGAGACCTCAGCAGCCAGGGAAGCACAAAGCTTGGCACGGTTCTTGTGAAGAATCTGTGAGAAACTCACATGTCAGCTGAGGAATGGAAGACAGAGCCTGTCTTTAAACGCAGGAAGCCAAGCACTAAGCCTACTCTTTATCCAAACCCGTGTGAGAAAGCCAGAATTAGCTGGCTGTAAATAACCTGGTTTTGTAGAAAATGGTTGAAGACATGGTCTCATGTAGCTCAAGCTGGCCTCAAATTCTTGAAGCTGAAGCTGGGGCTAGTCTGGAGCCCTGCTGCTCCTGCCCATGCCTCTCAAGTGCTGGGAGTGTGCTCCTAGGTCCCCAGAGCTGGGAAGGCAGAGACAGGAGGGTCCCAGGGCCAGGCTGCAAAGCTGTCTTTGAGCTCTAGGTTCAGTGAGAGACTGTCTCAAAAAATAAAGTGAAGAGCAATTGAAGATATCCAAATCAACCTCTGGCACGTGCGCACGCGCATACACACACACACACACACACACACATTGTATATATTTTTCTGATGTGAACTGATAGTGTAAAGCACTTTGCTATTTCATAAGGTTCTTTTTAGAAGTCCAAGATCACAATTGCAAGTCTTTGCTTTAAGTAGATTCTGCAGTGTGCCATTGCACATCCTTGATGGAGGAAAAGAGAAATGAAGTTCCTCCCCTTCAGCTCAGAATCGTGCCACATCAAATATTCAGTTAGGCAGCAGTAAACACTAGCTAACTTTTGCTTTGTGTGGACTTTTTACTTCTTCCCAGTATTGTAGAGCCCAGGGTCCCTGCAGGCATCGCACTGAGCAATACCAGGGAGTATCAGTCACACACAGAGGTATGCAGATTTCAGTCCTCACCCCTCGTAGGCAATGGCTGCCATTACTGTGCCAGGGGCATGTGTACTCTTCACAGACTCTAGTGAGGTATATGCTCTCTACGTTATGAGGACATGGAGGCCAAGAAAGCTGAAGTAGTAGGCTTACAGCCATATACTTAGTGAGTGGTGGGCTTGTAATTTGAACCAAACTTCCAGGATACTATATCATTTTATTATCACTATTACTACCTTTTCTGTTTTAGACAGGCTCTCATGTATCCCTAGCTGTTCTTGAATTTGCCATGTAGCACAGGATGACTCTGAACTTCTGATTCTTCTGCCTCTGTCTTCAAGTGCTGGGTTTACAGGTGTATACCACTAGTTTATGTGGTTCTGAGGATTAAACCCAGGGCATTGTGCATAGTAGGTACACATTCTACCAACTGAGCTACACCTCCACCCCTGAGACTTTCTGACTTTTAGACCTTTCCACACATTTAACCCTGCATTTAGCTACAACATTTACTGTCTTAGCCATGGATTACAAATTCATCAAATAAAATAAGATAGAGAACTAAACATGACAGCTCATGGAGGATTGCCACCAGCCTGGGCTACAGGGTAAGGCTCTGTTTTAAAAAAACAACAAAAAAAGAAGTGTGTGTGTGTGTGTGTGTTGGGGGTGGTGGAGCTGAGCACGATAGTGCACACCTTTAATCCCAGCACTCAGGAGCAGTATCTTTGAGTTCAAGGCCAGTCTGGTCTACAGTGCAAGTCCCAGGGTAGCCAGGGCTATACAGAGAAATCCTGTGTAGAAAAACCAGAAAAAGAAGAAGAAGAGAAGGAGGAGGAGGAGGAGAAGAGAGAGAACAGGGGAGAGACCTATTTGTCTACTGTTTTTCCTTCTCACGGGAAGCCTGACTGAAAAGCTTCTGAGATTTGACACCTCCACAAAGATTAACTGTAAGGAGTTTTTCTCTGTCCTGCCAGCCAGCTCCCAAATAACTACATGGAGACTTATTAATTATGAAAGCTTGGCCTTTAGCTTAGGCTTGTCTCAACTAGCTCTTATAACTTAAATTAACCCATTTATATTAACCTATGTTCTGTCACACGGCTTTACCTCTCTTCCATCTTACACCTCCTGTTTCCTCTCAGTCTGGCTGGCTACTCCACCTTTTTTCTTCCCAGAGTCTTCTCTGTGCCTGGAAGTCCCGCCTTTACCTCCTGCCTAGCTATTGGACATTCAGCTTTTTATTAGACCAATCACAGTAATACATCTTCACACTGTACAAATATCCCATGACAATTAACGGCTGTCCCCACCGATGTGCTGGCACAGCACCTCTCTCTTGGCATAGTGTATACCCCTCCCACATCCACCTCCCAGATCCTTCTTCATCTTTCTCACTGAGTACTCTGTTCAATGAGAGCACAGTGAGATGGGAACTGTGGGGGTTTTCTCACTATTCTGTATGAAAGTGGCAGTGCCTGCTGTACTGGCATTCAGTACCAAGTAACTAATGGAGTAACACAAGAAAAAGTACTGAGGCTGGGAAGTGTGGGACCTGATGCAGGTGTGTGCACGAATATACAGTTGATTCAGGGCGGAGTTGGGATATGCAAGAGAAGTATGACAGCTGAGAAGCAGATTCCAAGAAGGTATGATGGCATGTGCCTGTAATCCCAACACTCAGAAGACTGAGGCAGGAGAATTACAAGTTTGAGGCCAGCCAGGGCTACATAGTGAGCTACAGGGATCTCTTTCCTGTTTTCTGAGAAGAATCAACTTTCTTAGGCTGGAAGCAGTAAGCATGTCAACTAGGTCTTCCAAATGTCATCTTTATTTGATTCTCTTTCAGTACTAGAGGTTGAACCTAGGACCTCACAGATGCTAGGCATGTGCTCTGCCACAGAGCCCAAACTCCACCTCCTTCTTGAGCTTCCCACAGTCCTGTTGCTGGAGAGACCAAAAAGTTGTGGACAATGAAAATCCAGACTGTTCTGTGAAGAAGCTGAGGAAGAAACACGTCATAGTGAGGACTTTGCTCTTAGTGTGTTTATTGCTTTTCTTGTTGACATGACTGGTTACCTGACAAGGAACAATTGTAGAGAAAAAACATGGGCTTTGGCTTCCTGCTTGAGGGGGCCATCATGACAGGCAAGGTGTGGCAGCGGGTGTCTGAGGTGTTTGGTCACACTGGATCTGTAGACAGGATTTGAGAGCAGGCAGGATGTGAGCCCACCCCCAGTGACCCACTTTCACTAGAGAGACCACACTTCCTAAAGTTTCCTCCACCTTGTAAAGTGGTGCCACCTGTTGGGGACTGAGTGTGGAAACCTATGAACTTATGGAGGACATTCTACATTCAAGACACAGCACCTAGGTGTATCTTAGGTAAAGAAGCTGAATTGCTGCCATGACCCTGGAGTTTATGCTCTAGTACCCGGAAGCGCGGGAGAGACACCTGGCTGAGCCTTGTGCTCTGAGGACACAGGATGGTGGGCAAAGAAGAGCAGCCCTGGAACACAGTGTCTGGAAATGTCCAGGACAGAGCCATGGAGCCAAGGACATGATTTCTTCAGCCTCACATCACCCCTGGAAGGAGCCAACATCTTCTGGAAACTGCGCTACCTCTGCCCAGATGGACTTCTCATCAACAGTTCAGTCTGTTTGAGAGCAAAGGAAACTGAGCTCCTAGGCTCTGATGGACACTGGTCCTTAACGGCAGTACTTGGGTGAGCATGGGTAGTGGCAAAATACTCCATCTATAGTGCAAACCACTAAATTACTTTGTAAAATGCCCCAAGGATAATTGGGTAACATTTAAAATAGCATGGAAAAAATCTTTCCTAATTACTACCTAAACACACATTTTGGGCAAGATTAAAAGTATAGGCTACTCTGCATTATTTTCCAGAAGGGACTATCAAGCCTTAGATCAACCACACTGTGGATGGAGGTCTGCAGATGTGAGAAGTCCCCNTCCCCTCCCCATCCACCTGCTTACTTCCTGGCTGTGGATGCAATGTGAACAGTAGTCTCTCGCTCCCATGCCTTGCCCTACTGTGATGGGTTGCATCTCCTCAAGCTCCAATCCCCAACAAGCCCTGTTTCCTTGAGTTATTTCTTGTCAGGTAATTGATAACAATTAACAAGAAAAATAGTCAATACTCGACAGAAAGCCGTAATACAAAGATGGATCCTTCAAGTCCACCAAGCCAATGAGCATGGGAGGAAGCAGTCTGGGTGGCTCAGTTGGGGTGTCCTGAGCCTCTGCACAGAGAGAATCAGTCTACTCAGGTGTCCCTCCTTTTGACATTGTGAAATAATGCTACCATCCACAAAGCTCGCTCTCAAGAACTCTACAACTGAGTTACAAAACAACCACTACCTCCTTATGATGTGTTAAGTAAGTTTAACATACCCTGCTGGGCAGCATTTTCAATGGTCTTTCCCTGCATGTGGCCCATGGGTCATAGGATAGACACACCTAGACCCCCTGTCACTCCTCTGGAAGGATATTGTCCTATCAGGCTAGAACCATGGTATGCGGAAGAGAAATCCCGAAAACAAGACATTGAATTGCATATTCCAAGGTAGGGGTGAGTCTGAGAAGATGGGGAGCATTTAAAGACCACCTTTTCCCCATTTCCAAAAAGAGAAAGAGGGGATGGAGTTAATAGAGTGAGATCCGTTCTCTTTTCTCTTCTCACTTCCATTGGAAGACAGGCTGATTGAACATCTGTGCTCCAACACTGTGCGACCTTGCTAAAGATATAGGCATGGAAAGGCAGGGTTCCTTCTGTGATGGGAGTTCTAACAGGAAGAGAAAAGCACCGAGCAGAAGTCCCTGTTATACCGGGCCCACCCAGCCAGTAAGAAGGTGCTGCTTGGGGGCCTCCAATGAGGAGAATGTGATTCTTCAGAAAGGACCAGAAGGACACGTGAAAAAAGTCATGGTTGGAACTGGCTTTGAGAAACCAATGGCGCCCAATAATTAGTGAGGGGAGACTGAGGGTTGGGTATACCATGCCTGAAAGTCCGAAGAGCTTGGAGGCCTTGGGAAAGAAAGTTAAGGGGTATGCCTGAGAAACAGCTCTAATGGTTTTGTGGCTGAGTTCTTGAGCAATACTCAAGACAATCATCTCTTCTGCCATCCCTGCCTGTCCCCTGTGCAGGTGCCCTTTGTTACAGTAATAGGGAAGAATATAGGTGAGGCAATACCAGGACTCTCTAGGCCCTCACCTACTTTTTCTCTTTTCCCATTATTCGGATTTTCTGCCTCCTTCTACTTCCAAGTGTTGTAGGAAGCAAGCTTGCCTTCTGCACTAGAAGGGAGTCTATACATTCTGCTTTGAGAAGTATAGAAGTTTTAAAACACACGAGCAATTTTGTCCCTTACTACTAAGTCCTGAGCACTTTATGTAACATCTGCTTTGAGTGTCTGAAGCTAAACATGACGGTTCATGGCTGTGGTCCTAGAACTTGGGAGTCTGAGGGCAGCCTTGGATGCATGGTCAATCTGTACCATAGGGTGAGACCCTGTCTTAAAAGCCCTACATATTCAGAAAACATCTAACATTTTTCTTTCTATTTCTCATTAGCATAGCTAAATTAGCTCAGTGAATTTCAGTGCTACAAAACCCCCATAGAACTGATGAGCTATTTAACAGTCCTCCCTAAGTACTATGTTTGGACAAAGGACACATTTGACTATTTAAAGAAGTTAAAATGATTTTCTAATGTATACTATTTAATGATATATGTATGTGCATATATGCATCAAATATAATGCATATTAATGATACATACAATACATTTTATATATAATTATATACATACAATTGCTGTCTTCTTCCATATATATGAATTTTATGTATATGATATGTAAAATATATGGATATATGCATATATAATCCATATATGTGGATAATATAATGTATTTTATATAATTATATGTATGATTGTTATCTTCTTCCATATATACATATATGTATATATATATACACACACATATATATATATACATGCCTATGATATATATATGTGCATATATATGTATAAAACAATGCATAGCTAGCTCAGGACAGCTAGTGTCAACCTTATAGTCCTCTGTGGGAGGCCGTGAGAGTCCAGTTCCAACCTTTCCCATCTTTTCCAGGGTTCTTAGAAGGAGTAGCGAGGGATAAGAAAATATTAGAAAGAGAGACTTAGTTGATGAGAAGAAAGAGAAACACAGGATAGCTTCAGGAGGGCCTTGATCACTACCCAATGGCCTCTTTATTCAAAAAACCCTTTTTTCAAAAGGTTTTTTTTATAATACGCCAAGGGGAGAGGCACAGACCTCCCCCTTGCTAGATCAAAGCACACCGCACAGCCAAGTGTAGACCCTTCCAAACACCTGGTAACCACACCCATGGCCAAATCATCTCCTTATGCAGCCCTGCTGGGTAAAGCAAGCTCAGATTCTCCGACCCTGAGTAATCTGGGCCTCCATAGTCCTCCTATAGCTGACCCCTGGGAATCATAGGCATGTTTTTATTATCCAGCTTATTAAATAAAAACTTTTATAAGAAAAATATCTTAGACATAGAGTTTGGGCAAGTCATGTAAGCCTTTAACTCTATTGATTTTCTTGATAGTGTTCATTCCTCTGTGGAAGATTATTAATGGAAATATTAAATTCTTTCAATTTGACCTGTTCATATTGACAGTGACTTCCCTGTCTCTCCCTCCCAAGTGCTGAGACTTAAAAGTTTGAGCTACCACACCTGACTGGGTTTCTTCTTCCTCTACAGAGGAGAGGATTCTGGTACAAGTATGTAGTCCTTACCATACTAGCAGAGGATTGCGCTATAAGTATGTAGTGCTTACCATACTAGGAGAGGATTCTGGTATAAGTATGCAGTCCTTACCATACTAGCAGAGAGGAGCATCAGGATAGTGCAAACTCCAGTGCAGGAGAATTGCTCTGCGAGGGAGGGGTGCAGGCCTTGGCTAGAGGATGAGATTGGGAGGGAGGAAGGTTGCAAACCCAGCGCCACTGGCTTTGCAAACTGCTCAAGGACCTGACGTGGGGAATCCCTTTGGCATTGTAAAACCCCCACATACTGCTTCTTGCCTGTTCGGTAATTGAAGGGCTTCACTAAGTTGGAAAGTGTTGAGCTGATTTGAATTTACTGCCTTTCTGTAGGTAGAGAGACCNGGTAAAGATGCTTATTTTGGAGTGAAACAGGCTCTGGCCCTCTGCTGGTGCTCTGTGATACTGGGTCCAGGACTTGGCTTCCCTAGGATACACACAGAGGAATCAATAATCCCAGTCTTTCAGGGATAATGTGAGAACAAAATAGGGAACCAGGGATATATCACAGTTGGTAGAGTGCTTGCTAGTATGCACAAAGCCTGGGGTCTGAGCATAAACTGAGCATGATGGGGTACACTGCAAAGCCAGCACTTGCAAGATGGAAGCTAGAGGATTATAATATAGGTATTCTCCTCTAGACCAGTGGCTCTCAACCTTCCTAATGCTTTGACCCATTAACACAGTTCCTCGTGTTGTAGTGAACTCCAACCACAAAGTTATTTTTGTTGCTACTTCGTAAGTGTAATTTTGCTACTGTTATGAATCATAATGTAAATACCTAATATGCAGGATATCTCAAATGCAATCCCTATTGTAGTGGATGGTTATTTGGGCTTCAGATAGGTGGCCAGCTCCTCCCTTTTAAGAGCGTAGCAAAACACCTGAGCCCCTTGAAAAATCGAGGCAGCTATGTGACCCTTCTCTTGTCTCGTCTTGCCTGCTTGCTTGACTGGGAGCGTTTNGGGATCACCTCTCTCGCTGTCTAGCTCTTCGCTGCTGCGACCTTAAAAGGCAGAGAGTTCATCGCCAGATCGCTTTCGTGTCCGTCCTTGTTTCATCCTGGTTTGTAAGTTGCTTGTAAATAAAGCTATTTTGATAAAATTACAATAATTGAGTTAGCTGTATATCTACAACCTACACCCTATGAAAATGTTGTTTGACCTCCTAAAGCGGTCATGACTCACAGGTTGAGAACTGCTTGTCTCTGCACACAGAATTGGAGGCTAGTTTAGGCTACATAAGATCCAGTCCCNAAAACAACACCCCCAATAAACCCAATAATGTAGTTTTCTATGTTTTGTTTTGAAATTTATTATTTCATTCAGGAGTGCATTGTATTTGCATCATTTCCATCTCTCCCTTTCTCTCTTCCAACTCCTCCATGTCCCCATCACTTCCTTTCAAACTCATGACCTCTTCTTCTATAATTATTGTATACACACACACACACACACACACACACACACACACATCACATCACATCACAGCCTATTGAGTCCAATTAGTGTTACTGTGTATGCTTTTGTTTAGGAATGACCACTAAAGGTCCCTAAGGAAAACAGATTCTCTCTCCTTCAGCCCCATTAACTGCCTACAGCATGTAGGTGTGAGGCCTTGTGAACTTCTCATTCATGTCAGCATGTTGACTGGTATGGTCTTGCACAGGCAGCCATATTGTTTAGAGTTCATGGGTTGGACAATTTTGTCCTGTCCAGAGGACACTATTGAGCAGCAGTTGTCCTGGTCCTTACAATAATGTGGTTTCAACAAGCTAAGAATACTTTTGTAAATATTCTGTTTCTTTTACACAATTCTTTGTTCCATCTTTGAATTCTGGAATCTCGGGCTCACATTGCAGAGCAGGCATCAGAGGGACATTCATAATGGGATTCTCTACTCAGCTACAGCTCACAGCCCCCGGACTCTGGAGCTGACTGCNCCTCTCAGGGGACCTCATAGCTGCACAAGAACAAATAGCCTTTGGTCTGCTGCCAACTGGAGCACAACCTTCCCAGAGCTGTCCCAAGCACAAGGCATTTCCCAGGAAGTGGACAAGCTGTGAGTGGAGAAGGCCCAGCTTCTCTGGGCTTGACAAATTTCTTTCGTCTTTCCAAAGAACCCTATCCGGGTCCTACCAGATATGCTGTGGTTCCCTTTTTTCTCAGGCAGTTTCTGTTCATCAATCAAGGTATCGTGGAACAAGAATTCATCACTTTGGGGACATTTGCCCTTAAGGCTCCAGCCTGTAACACATGCTCCAAGACAAAAATATTCTGTGTCCCAACCTCTAAAACCTCATGTATTGCCATCCCAGCAGCCAAGGTTTTTGTATGTTCCTTAGTTAGATGTCACTTGAGGTGAAAAAGGTTATTCTAGTAAACATAAAATGTTTTATAGACTTAACTTTAGCTGCCCTAGTTTGTATGGTTTAAAGCACCTTCAAAGCCATGGGTCTCAAGAAAAAGAAACAAGAGCAGCTCATGTCAGTGTGTTGATTACTTCTGTGCATCATTCTCTGGGAAGAGGAAGAGTCTNCACACAATATTTTTCGTAAATTCTTTTATTTTTCTGCTAAGTATTTTTACAAAGGCTAGCAAACTTCATGAATGGCACATCTAAGTCTGACCTTACTTCTCCACTGAAAGTTAGGTCAAAAATCAGGTCATCAAAATAGAGAGTACAGGATGAGATGTAGCTCCGTAGAGCGTCTGCCAAGCTTACAGAAAGCTCTAATTTAACCCCCTGTGTGACGTCAACTGCTCGGGGTGGTGTACCCCTGGAACTCCNACCTCAACAAGGGAGAAGGGAGGATCAGAACTTCAAGATCATCCTTAGTCATAAGGTAAGTTCAAAGCCAGCCTGGGGTACATAAAGCCCTATTTCAAACCAAATACACAAAATGAACAGGACCACCAAAGAAACCAGAGTGTGTGTGGAGAGAGGAGTTTCTGAAAGATATTTTCCCTTACTTGGAACATCTGCAGGAAGGAAGTAAACTTGTTTTTCTTTCCATGTGATTGAGAGACGAGCCTGAAGTTGCCTGTCTGTTCAAAGTGTCCCTGGAACTTTAGTTCTCTTTCCCAGGAGGAGCCAGGCAGGGCTCTGGGAAAGGAGACTCGGCCAGCTGCTCTTGCTGTGGTAGAGTGCTTGTCTGGGAACGTGTTCTGGTTTTCCTATGAGGCGGTTCAGTGGAGCTGACCATGATTCTGAACNGTGAGCCCACANGACCCGCCCCCTAAGGNGCTCATCTCAAGTCTTTTGTCACATTGGAGACGTTGACTAACACGTAAAGTGACAGTTCTGGGCACTAGGGACAGTGAAGGTTTCCATGCAGATTTCTCAGTCTGTATCTTCCCGATAGACACCTACTCTTTATAAAGAAAACTGTATGACAGCTGACCTCTACCATAGATACTCAGGCAGAGGAGGACTGGAGGCCAGCTGGTGAGGATGCCTGAGGTTGGAATCCAGGTTCTAGAATTTACCAGGTCAGTAACCTTGAATAAGTGGCTTAAGTGGTAGCTTTTCTAACTTGATATGGGGCAGAATAGGATTATTCCTATTCTATTTTCTAAATCAGAACTAATCAAGACAGGGCTTGCTGCTAATCTTTATTTTTGTTGTTGTTGTTTTTGTTTTTGTTGTTGTTGTTGGTGTGTGTGTGTGTGTGTGTACATGCATATGGGCTCACATATCTGCACATGTGTGTGGAGGCCTGAGGATCACCCTGGCTGTCATTCTTGGAAGACATCCACATTGTTTTCTTGAGAGGGTCTCTGACTGGTCTGGGACTTGCTGATTCAGGTAGATTGGCTGGGAATCGGCCTCTTTGGGACTGAGATTACACGTGTGCACCATCACACCTGCCCTTTTTCTTAACAAAACAAAAGAAAACTAAAACATTTGTGTGTGTGTATGNGTGTGTGAGTGTGTGTGTGTGCATGTATGTGTATGTGTGTGTGAGTGTGTGTGTGTGTGTGCTGCAAGTGGACACAATACCAGTGTATGAGAGCATGCATTCAATGCAATACTGTAGAAGTGAGAAGACAGTTTGTGGGAGTAGGTCTCTCCTTCCACGGTGTAGATCCTAGAGACTTAACTCAGGTCATCAGGCTTGGTGGCAAGGACCTTTCCTGGCTCCTCTCTCACCCTCCCTTCCCTTTCATTGCACATAGGTTCTATAGATGGGACTCAGGTCTTTGNGCTTACAAGGAAAACACTTTAAATAGACTGAGTGCTCTCCCTAACCTTGTAACTTTTATTAGTGGTAATGGATAGATTTGATCATGGATTTGAAGTGAAAGGTCTTTTGTGTTGGCCATGAAATGAATCTCATATATTGTTTCCTCATTTTAGTTTTGCCTTTGCAATGCCAAGAGATTTGGACAGATGTCAATATTATTCTTTGGGCAATGAGCCCATACATTGACAGGTGCTGGGAAGCTGCTATATATAAGGAAGAATAAGGTGTGGTCTTCACCAGAGGTAGCTAATGAAATGTAGCCTGGACGACTGAGCCCAAATGTCTCATGGATTACTTCACACTTTGAAAGGGAAGGTGCATTCCCATCATCTCCAGTTGCTGATATGCAGGGTAAGTGAGGTCAAGGAGCCCAAGTCCTGGCAACAACTAGCTGTACAGCCTGAGGCAAGCTACTTAACCTCTGAGACTTAAAATTTTCATCATCTATAAAACTAGACTAATACCGGCTTTCAGAGATGTTGTAAGGCTCGAGATTCAGGTTAACCTCAATTATCTGCCTTCATGGAAGAGAGCAAGAGATAATCCAGAAAACAAAAGGAATTTCTCCTTAGTTTTGAGTCTATAATGATTCCTTTTGACTCGTCAATTTTTCTTCTTAATTCTTTGCTTACGTCATGGGAAGGATACCTATGTGTTGGGGATACCTATGCTACTGGGGGGTAGCATGATTTTGTCGAGTACAAGCCTTTCTCTGGTCATTGAGAAATGGTGGTGACACAAAGGATATTCTAAACTTCAAGAATTCTAAACCACCTGGTGACAGAGACACATGCAAAAAAATGTAGAGCATGCTTAATGGGATGACCCACATAGGACCAGAAGGGACACCTTCCCATTCTAGTGGTGGTCAGTCCTCAAGAAATGTCACACGTAAGCACTGGAGACAGTCGGGGGACAGCAAAGGCATCACTGTGCTTCACTGTCCTCATCTATACCACTGTAGTGGCACAGTGTTGTAGACTGTCATCATCCCACAAGTGAGAATCATCATCCCACAAGTGAGAAAGCAGCTGCATGCTGCCAGCTGCTCAGAGGCAGTCAAGCAAGTCTTAGCTGACCTTGGATACTTCTCTCTGTGTCTCCAATGTTCTCTTCTGGAAAAGCAACCTTTTAAATCTATAAAGTAGAAAAATAGGTTATTTCCACCTGATACATTGGGCTATCACTTGCTCAAAAGAAAATATCTCCATTTCTTTTCCTTTTTTGAGACAGGGTCTCACTGTGTAAACTAGACTGGCTTCAAGCTCACAGAGATCTACCTGCCTCTGCCTCCAGAGTGCTGGATGGATGACGTGCACCCCCACACCTGGCTACCTTCATTTCTTGTGAAGTTAACAAATTCTCTCTCTTCTTCCACACCCTGCACTAGCCATGGTCTGATCTTTCTTTTCACTTCTTCCCATCACAACACAATCTTCCCCCAGATCCTGAGACTGATTGTCAAGCTCCCATTCTGTTTGGCTGTGGAAACTTAGCAGGCACAAAGAGAAAGNGTAGGACCCAACAGACATGTCATACCTGCTTTCTATCTCAAATTCCAAATTAACTCTAACTTTCTTAAGAATCCTGTTGTTCATAAGTAGTATGTGGTTTTTTTCTTTTTAGTGTGGCATATCAACACCATTTTCTTTGGTTATTCCTAGTAATTGCTATATTTCAGTAGGAACCATGTTAGCTTGTTTATTCATGCCCCCCTTAGTATAAAACAGAGGCTGTGGGGGTGCAATGGCAGTACAGTGGCGTGCAGACTGTTGAGGGTTTGGAGTTCAGTGCTTGGATAAAGGGTAATAAGCTGTCAGATGCTGGCCGTGCAGCTTCAGACCAAGCACATTGTCACGTGCTGCCACTTGCTGTAATACATTCAAAGACAGACAACCATAACACGGAACAGCCAGGCTTCAGCCCCAACATGTGTGTGTGTGTGTGTGTGTGTGTGTGTGTGTGTNGAGATTGATGAAAAGGGGTAAAAACAAATTCCAGAGTAGACACTCTCAAGAATCATATTTATTATTTAATAGAATCATCTAGAAAAAAGTATCAGATGTGTATAAGAGACAGGAGAGAGAGAGAGAGGCACATGGATGGTGAAGGCTAGAGGTTGAAGTGTCTTTGTTCATCACTCTTTGCTAGAGACAGTTTCTTTCACTGAACCTGGAATGCACTTATGTGGAAAGCCTAGCTGGCTGGTGTGTGCCAGAGACCTTCCTGTCTCCACCCGCTCAGTGCTGGGGTCATAGTCACATGACACCTCCCCTGGCTCTTTATGTAGGCTCTAGGGATCCAAGCTCAGGTTCTCATGCTTATCTGGCAAGCATGTTACTGTCTAAGCCATAATTTTTGGTTCTAAGTTTAGAGCCACCTTCTACTATATGTCACCTCTTGCCACACATACACCCTGGGGACAGTGTAGATGAAAACCTAACTCTTTGAAGTGTCATGGGACCAAAAATTGTGAATGTCAAAACCACCTGCTTCCCTTTAAGACCCTGATTGCCCTGTGCCGCAAAATGCANATACATTAGTTTTTCTGCCAGGGTATGAGGCAGGGTGAGGGGAAGTTTTTACACCTGTCTCTATTCCCATAATGCTGGAAGTAGTTTATTGCTCAAGCTAATCTTTGCCTGCTTCCAGTGACTCACTGAGGGGATCATCAAGTTCACATGCTGATGTGAGTACAAGAGAAGGAGGAGCAGGTATTGTACGGTCTATTGAGGGGCAAGCACGGGCATGTCCTATAAAAATTTCTATGCAAATACATGGTCTGTTTAAATCAATCAATTAACACAAGGAGCATGTTGCAAGTATTTCCAAAGATGCACGGCAAATAAATAGATGAACAAATATAGTGATTGATAGACTGAAGAGACAACCAAATCAAAAATCATCCCTCTTCTCTGTTAGGTCACCCCCTGCCCTACATCCCCCATCCTGCTGTGTCCTCTCATGCAAATCAGCCATGCAATTTAAAAAGAAGGTTTGAGCTGAAGAGGACTCACCCTGAACAATGGCAGTGTGACTTCTGGTCCACTTCAGGCCGTCAGAATGCACATCGTCATCCCTGAGTGAATAGCAGTGAATAGCAGTGAATAGCAGTGAATAGCAGATGGACACAACTCACCTGAAAGTCCAGAGCAGCATGAGACAGAATTGAGAGTGACAAGTCCTCATGGCTGTGTTCTCAGGAATGGATGAGGACTCAGGGATGGCCACAGAGAGGAGTTCCCACCAAGGCAGGAAGCAGAGGGGATTATAACAGGACACAGGAGTCATCGTTTTCTTTTTGCTCTCTGGAGTCTGCAATTTGGCTGGGTGATGTTATATAGAACTATTGATGACTTTGTATGTCCTGGTGTTAGTGGAGAACAATGACTCTCACCTGAGGCCCCCTTTGTCCCTTCCAGATCTCTGAGGATCTTTGGCTGTATTTGGAGACATTTTTGTGTATCACAAACCAAAATGTGCAGTGAATGGGGAGAAGTCTGGAATGCTACCAGACATCCTTCGTTGCACAGGACAGTCACCATGGCCTGCCTGACAATTCCCCAGATCCTGGTCAGTAGTGCAGAGGTTAGAGTGCTGACTTGGAGGCTCTGGCAGGATCTGGCTGCTTGGCCCCTCTGAGGGATGTTAGGCAAGTTTACTTTTGCAGAACACTTTGAGATCTTTGGATAAAAGTTGCTGTGTACGTTTTTTAAAAGAAAAATTCATGTTGCTACATGCTTTTGGGCTTCAGGGAAACTTTTGGCAAGGTCTGACTCAGCTTTTTCGTGAATTTTAAAGGTGCTTTTCCTTTCCTCCCC
>LZPO01066342.1:102475-122746 GCA_001675575.1 Neotoma lepida | reverse complement strand
AGGGTTTCTCTGTGTAACAGCCCTGGCTGTCCTGGAACTCACTTTGCCTCAAATTCACAGAGATCCACCTGCCTCTGCCTCCCGAGCGCTGGGATTAAAAGTGTGTGCCACCACCGCTCAGCTTTATTTTATTTTATTTTTTTTGTATGTTAACTTTGTATCCTTCCACTTTGCTGAAAGTGTTTCTCAAAACTAAGAGTTTTCGGATAGGATTCTGAGAGTCTTTTAGGTATAGAAACATATCACCTACAAATAACTCCTTCCTTTCTATCACTTTTATTTCCTTCTCTTGATGCTGATCTAGCTAAGATGTCAAGTACCTTGTTGGATGCAGGAGGAGAGAGTAGACATCTTGGTTTGTTCCTGATTTCAGTGGAATGCTTTGAGGTTTTCCACATTTGATGTGGAATGATATTGGCTGTAGATTTTCTAGTGTATAACCTTCATTATGTTGCCATGTATTCCTTCTATTCCTAGTTTCTTCNGNTATTTTATCAAGGAGACATGTTATATTCTGTCAACAGTCTTTTCTTCATCTATGGAGATGACCATGTGATTTGCATTTTTAGTTCATTTATGTGATAAATTGCATTGATTGATTTATATATGTTGAATCATACCTGCATCTCTGGAATAAAAGACAACTTGATCATAGTGATCTTTTTGATGTGTTCTTGAATTCTGTTTGCAAGTATTTTTTTTGAGAATTAAAAAAAGATTTAATTAATTTATTTTATTTTATTTTTATTTATTTATTTTTTTGGGTTTTTCGAGACAAGGTTTCTTTGTGTAGCTTTGGCGCCTTTCGTGGAACTCACTTGGTAGCCCAGGCTGGCCTGGAACTCACAGAGATCGGCCTGCCTCTGCCTCCCGAGTGCTGGGATTAAAGGCGTGCGACATCACCTCCCGGCTGATTTAATTTATTTCTATTTCTTGTATGTGGGTGTTTTGCCTGCATGCATGTCTTTGCAGAGCCTGCAGAGTCTAGAAGAAGGGAACAGATTCTCCCAAGAAGTGGAGTTTCAGGTGATTGTGAGTGCCTTGTGGGTGTTGGGAATGGAACCCTGGTCCTCTGGAAGAGCAGCCAATGTTCTTAGCCACTGAACCACCTCTCCAGCCCTACTGCATTGGGAACTTCTGCATCGATGTTGATGGTTTGGTAGCATTCAGTAGAGTCTGGCATCTAGCCTTCCTTCTCTGTTTTATGGACTAATTTCAGAAGTCGTTATATTAGTTCTTTACAGTCTGGTAAAATTCAGGAGTGAATCTTAGTGACTCTGGGCCTGGATTGATTTTAGTTGAAAGATTTATTATTATTATTATTATTATTATTATTATTATTATTATTATTTCAACATCATTGACTGTTATAGATCTATTTAAATTATGTATCTTAGTTTAATTTTGATAAGTCAAATGTATCTAAAAAATTCATTNGTGTAGTTCAGGCTGGTCTCAAACTCAAGAGATAGGTGAGGATGGCCTTGAACTCCTGACTTTCCTGCTGTCTCCTCCCAAGTGCTGGGATTACAGACATCTGCACTTTGCCTGGTTTTGTGTAGTGCTGAGGGCTAAATACACTGTTCTTTGCATACTAGGCAGATACTGTATATATTCAGCTATGTCTCCCAGCCTAGGAGTTTTCACAAAAGCAAATTAAATCAATAGTTTGCATTTGAAAAATAAAAAAAGAAACAAGTGCTTGTTACCCACTGCACCATAAGAACATCTTGGTTATGTTTTCAAAAGTCAGAAACCAGAGAAGGGCGGGCCACTAGAGGATTTTTCCTCAGCGAGAAAAACAGAGTAAAACAGGAAAGCTGTCAGGGATCAGCTGGCCTAGGACAGAACTTGCAGGAAAAAGCCGAAACTATCTGGAACATTTGTTACTGTAGACCAGGAGACTCTTCCTTTGTCTGTCTTCCCAGGCAAGAGCCCCCGCAGAAGACAAGAACAGGGACGTTAACTGAAAGGGGGACATCTGNAAAGCCATCCCACCTTGCCAAGATCACAGGGAGGAGCTGTGAGACCACAGAAGACATGGACAAAGGGGGACATCTGGAAAGTCTTCCCACCGTGTCAAGATCACAGGAGGAGGCTGTGAGAGGAACAACTCACTCTGGCTTTTGAACACAACCTGGAGGGAAAAGCCCAGTAGGACTTGTCATACAAGGACTCGGAGTGTATTGGGGGAAGCTGATAACGTGGCAAACATGCCATTGTTTGTAAAGAAGGGAAACTGATGCAAGAGCTTATCTACCTATGTTTCTGAGCCATTAGGCTATTTTTATTGCACTTGCCCTTGGCTAAGCATCACATATGGGTGATTTTCTTTCTTCTAAACAAAGAACTCTCTTTTGTGGTGGGATGGTGTTAGAAGCACGAATGGATGGAGTAATGTGTTACCTTCTTTATCCCAAGACACCACATTTGGAAGAAGGCACCAAGATGTTACTATGTAGTCAGAGCTCAGGAGGATTGTAATCAGTCCATACCCAAACTATTCCACACACTCTATTTCTATACTGAGTACAGCAATAAAAGGAAGCATGGCTTTCTTGCCTCTTTTTTTCCCTGCCATTTATTTATTTATTTTGTTTTTTCAAGAGAGGGTTTCTCTGTGTAGCCCTGGCTGTCCTGAAACTCACTCTGTAGACCAGGTTGGCCTCCTTGAACTCACAGAGAGCCACCTGCCTCTGCTTTCCAAGTGCTGGGATTGAAGGCATGTGCCACCACCTCCCTCCCTTCCCTTCCCTGCCCCTCCCCTCCCCTCTCCTCCCCTTTTTACTTCCCTTCCTCCCTTCCCTCCCTCTCTCCCTCCCTCCCTCCTGCTTCTCTCTCTCTCTCTTTCTTTTTTTTTAAAGGCAAGATCTCATAGATCTCCCCCAGGCTGGCCTCTAACTTTCTGTGTAGCAGAGGATCCTCCTCAGTACTGATGCTGAGTACTGATGCTGAGTACTGATGCTGAGTACTGATGTTGAATACTGATGTTGCAGGCTCTGTGCCATCATGCCTGGCTTATGGTGCTGAGGATGGAATCCAGGGCTTTGTGAATGGCAGGCAAGCACTCTATCAGCTGAGTGACATCCTAGCATTCCCTCCCATTCTGTTCTTCCAGTTTTCCTGGGCTCATGTGGGTCACAGACATCATCAGGGCTCTCCTCTTGAAGGAAAGAACAGAAGCTGGAATGATGGGCAGGGACAGAGTGTTCTGAGCCCAGCACACTCCAGCTGCTGTTGGCAAGAGGGATGAGGATCAAAGTTAATTGTAGCCATTGTTGCAAACAGGAAGGCGTGCACGTGCAGAGCTGGTGTGTACAAGACAGCCTGCACTTGTGTGTTACATGTGTGCACACATTTTTGTAAGACTTGGGGAATTACGGAATATTACTTGATACACAGAAATTGAATAATGGAGATATTTGACTGCTGGAATTTTGGGGTCAGCCCTCCTGGGGTCTGCCTTTTGCTGATTTGCTGCAGTGTCCAAAGGCTATCCTCCCCACTCCCAACTCCAGAGGCTTGTGTAGCTCAAATTGGAGAAGTCCACATTCTTGTTGGCCACTCCCCAAGACCTATGACCTAGATACTGTGCTCTTTCCCCCACCCCATGATGAATTCTGCACATTTTTCAAAGCTGGTGTCTTTGTCTTTTGAGGTAGTTCCTGGACACTTAAGCAGTTTTTTCTACTTGCTCAAAGCTTGGTAGAGGAAAGGAGTGAGGGTGGTGCCTTCACTTTAGTTTCTCCTGATTTAGCTGACAGGATCGGCAGAAAACTAATTGTGGCTTCCTGTTTCAGCTAGCTGGAGCTTTTAATCAACATATTAACAGTTAATGGTATTTTTGAAGTTTACATAATATATAAGCGATACAGTTTCTCTACATTCTTGCCAGAATCTCATGTTGCCACTTCTTTTTTTTAAAAGAATTTTTATTTTAGGGGGTGGGGATTATGCCGAAGATTAAAGTCAGGGCCTTGTACATGCAAAGCAAACACTCACCACTGAGTTACATATACAGCCTCATATTGCCACTATTTTCACATCTATCTATCTATCTATCTATCTATCTATCTATCTATCTATCTATCTATCTATGAATGAGACTGGATCTGATGTAGCCCAAACTGAGCTAGAACTTGTTATGTGGCCAAGGCTGACCTTGAACTTCCAACCCTCCTGCCTCCACCCTCCAAGTGCTGGGATACCTACATGTATCATCAANCCTGGTTTCTGTGGTGCTGCAATCGGGTCCAGGTATCTGGAATTCGAAGCAAGGACTCCACTAACTGAGCTGTATCCCACACCACCCCTAATTTAATTTCAGTTTTTCTTTTTTATTTTAAACAACAAATTCTTTTCATCCTTCTCCTTCTCCTTCTTCTGTGTATGATGTGTGTGTGGTCACATGTGTGTTACAGCACACGTGTGGAGGTCAGAGGACAACTTCGTGCAAACAGTTCTCTTCTTCTACCTTTAAGTGTGTTCCTGATTTTAAATTCGAGTCGTCAGGCTTTGCAGCAAGCACCTTAAAGATTGGTCCAGTTTCAGCTTCATAGATATGAAACCAAAGTCCACTCCCAGTGACACACCTCCTCCAACAAGGCAACACCTAATCCTTCCCAAACAGTTCCACCAACTGGGAACCACATTGAAACAGCTGAGCCTTGGAGGTTGTTTCTCATTCAAACCATCACAAGAGTTCTCTCCTGCTGATGAATCAGTTTCTCTCCTTATGGCTGTAATGAAGGACTGGACAAAAGCAACTTGTGGAGGAAAGGTTTTATTTGGGCTTGCAGTTGGGGGTGGGGTTCAGTTCAACATGGCAGGGAAGGCACAGTAGTGAGCAGACTTGTCACATGACATCTGTAGCCAGAAAGCAGAGAGAGATGAATGCTGATGGTCAGTCTGTTTTTTCCATTCTATTCAGTTGAGGACCTGAGCTCCTGGAAGTGGTGCTGCCCACATTCAGGGTGGGGACTCCTGTCTCTGTCATCCTAATCAAGACCACACAGACCCACCCTCCTCACAGACCTGCCAGGAGCTTTGTCCTATAGATGATTCTAGATCCTGTCAAGTTGACAATCTTTTATATTTTTTTCTATTATTATTTTAGATTTATTTTATGAGTGTTTTGCCTCAGTGTGTATGTATGTGCACCATGTGCATGCCTACAGATGGCTGTGAGCCAGTAACCAAGAACAGCAGAGCCACAGAGCCATCTCTGTAGACTTGACATTGTCATAACTATCACAGCCACCTACTATGCCATTTATGCTCTTCAAGTGTCTTTCAGAGACGTGTTTCTAAACCATCTGCACCTCGCTTTGCCAGTGTTTCCTTATATGAATGATGCTATCGATGTTGCTTGTAAGGACTTTGGGCTTACTCTGCATGCTGAGAATTTCTCTTCCACATGTCTGTTCGAGTCTTTTACCTATGGTGGTGTCTTAGGGTTTTTATTGCTGTGAAGAGACACCATGACCATAGCAATTCTTATAAAGGAAAATATTTAATTGAGGGGGCATCTTACAGTTCAAATACTTAGTCCATTACCATCATGGCGGGGAGCATGGTGGTGTGCAGGCAGATATGGTGCTGGAGAAGGAGTTGCTACATGTCGATATGAAGGCAACAGGAAGTGGTCTCTCTCACTGGGCATGGCTTGAGCATATATGAGATCTCAAAGCCCACCCCACAGTGACACACTTCCTCCCACAAGACTACACCTACTCCAACAAGGTCACACCTCCTAATGGTGCCACTCCCTTTGGGGGCCATTTTCTTTCAAACCACCACAGGAGGGGATTTTAAAATATTTTCTCTTCAAATCCTTTTGCAGTGGATCCTTCCAGAACTGCAGTGATGGGGATGCTGAGGGAGTGCTGTGTGGATGCCTCAAGCTTCCACACTTTGCTATCTCTTCTCTATTTACTCCAACCCTGTCAAATTTCAGCTTTATCCCTATTTCTGTTACAATATTTTCCATTTGTTAATGTCTTGTGTTTCTTTATTGAGATCCTCAATTTTTTTTTTGTTTCAGGAAAATTTATTCTCAATTGCTGAAATATTTGTATGAAACCTGCTTTAAAATCCTTGTCAAATAAATCAATCTCCACCTCTGGTTTTCTTTAGCCAGTTGGCTGTCTTCTTCCCCATCTTCTTTGTTGGAGACATAGTTTCACTATGTCTGCTCCTGTCCTGTCCTTCCAAATTCTAGGATTACCAGCAGGCACCACCTTGCCCAGTAAAGTCAGTATCTGTCTGTCTCGGTCTCCCCTCCCAACTCCTCTCTCCCTTTTTAAATGTAGTCCAGTGTGATGGTTGGTTTTAATGTCATCTTGGCTATGCATTAGAATCACCAAGAAGGGACCCTTCCCTGAGGAATGGCCTGATTGCCTTCATTGATATGAAGACCTGTTCCAAGTGTGTGTGCCACAGACTGAAGAAAAGTGTGGCAGGGGAAGATGATTCTCCTTCTGTGCTTGGACGTCCTTCTTGCCAGTGAGTTAACTTCCCTGTTGCTACTTTGGCTGCTTCTCTCCTGGTTCTTCCTGGTTCTCAGAACCAGCGCTGGCTCCTAAGCTTGCATTGTGAACTAAGGACCCACAGTCTCCAGCAACCTTCCAGATCTTCTGCATGAGAACTGCAGAGGCATCCAGCCTGGGAACTGAGAAACTACTGTGTTGTTGGCCTCTCTGGTATGAAACAGCCACTGTGGAACGACTTCGAAGCACTGAGGAACCAGCCTCAAGGACTAAACAACAGGGTAAGACACCTGTTGTTACTGTCTTAACAGAAGCTGATTTGATGTATTTCCATCCTATTGTTCTGTTCCTCTGGAGAACCCTGACTAACACAGCCAGGCTGGCCTTGAACTTGTGATCTTCCTGCCTCAGCCTCCCTACTCTTGGGGTTGCTGGTATGTGCCACTGTGCCTGGTTTGTGTGGTGCTGGGAATTGAACCTAGGGCTTTATACACACTGACAGGGTAGACAGAAGCTGACTCTCTACCAACTGAGTTTGATCCCCAGCCTGAGGTGAGCTTCAAGCATTTCCCCCAAGTCTTTTTGCCTTTGACCAGGCTTTTGCAACTGGAACAGTATTCTTTAGGCTCATAATATTCCCGAACAACCCAAGATGTGCAGGACAGGAAGTGTCTCTTTCCTACCTTGTCTGACTGTACTGTCACCTGTAAGTTACCCAAACCACAGGCAGTCTCTCAGAAGTGACAGTAATCCACCCCTGCCCACAGCATGTGTGATTGCCTGTGTGAGCAGGTCATCACCTGAGATGAATGACCTAGTTGGTATATTTGTGTTTTTACTTTGGTGGTGTACCTAACCCCATTTCCTCCCCACATTTAGGTGATTTTTTTTTTATTTACCATTCAACTTCATGCATGCTAGAACAAGGTCACATGCTCTGGCTGTGTACTTTCTGGTCCAATGCACTGAACCCGACATGAATGGTGAAGATAAACAAATAAACAAATGTTCGAATAAACAAACATTTAATCTTAGGAACATGTCAAAAGCACAGGTTCTTAAGCACACACATGTCATTGGAAATCCAAGGAGGGAGGTCCTTCCTCCTCATGCTGCACACCATGGATGGATCCCTTCAGGGAGGTTACTTTAGTACATGTGTGGCCTGCTTGCCTTGTGAAGACTCTAAGACTGGCTACCTGACACTATTCATGCTCAGCCTCAGACACAACGCTCTTGAGCCAATGCATCCCATTTCATTTAGCCGTGGGCCATTTCAAGCCCTCACAGCAGGAAAGGTCGGCTTGCCAAGGTTTGTGTTTATTCAGCCACACTGCCTACCCATCCTAGACAACCGGAGAAGAACACTGCCCAGTCTCCCCTGCCCCTGACACAATGCCTGGCCAGCTGGAGAAGGTGATCTCTAACAGGAAAGTCTTTTAGGGCTGGGGATGTAGCTCAGTGATGGAGTGCTTGCCTAGCCGAATCAAGGCCCTGGGCTGGATCCTCAGTACCCTAAACCAAACCAAACCAAACCAAACCAAAAAGAATCTAAAATACCCCAACTAGCCCCGACACTGAAGGTGAGGAGTGGAAATGTGAAGGACTGCTGATTTCCCCAAGAACACTCACCACTTCTGTGAGGAAGATTAATGATTGCACAAATAACAATAATATCAGTCATTAAACTAAATACTAGGAAGAGATTAAAATGGTCAGGCTGGTGGTCTCCTACAGGGGTTAATTGCTAAATTATGGGACCAAGGGCGATGCTTTAGGGGAAGTAGCTTCCAGCTGCCTGCAGACAGGCAGTGTGGAATGAGGGAGCTTCCTTCTCTAGACTACATCTTCCTTTTTCCTGAAAGGAGAGGCTCCCCTGCTTTTGTGTTTTTAGTTTTTATTTATTTATTTATTTAACAAAATCTTCCTGTTACTAAGGGGCTGCTTCCTGCGGAAAGTCCTGAATAGCATTCGGTGATTAGAAAACAAAAAGCCATGTGTGATAATAATGGGTCAGGGAAAAAAATGTTAACTGAATTTTCAACTCAAAGACTGTCCCAAGGCCTTTGGGAATCTCTGTTTTGGATTTAGCAATTTGTTTCTGGCATATGAGCAACCTCAGACGGTTACAGCTTGCTAATTGGATCTGAGCCCTGCCACTGTAATTCATTTGAAGGGTGTGAACACTTTCCCCCTTAATTATATTTGTTGTTATTGAATTCTCTGATGACCAAGAGAAATAATATAGACCTTGGTGATTGCATTTTCCAACAGAGGGGCTATTAAAACTCTCAAGATGAGAGAATACACAACAAATCCGTTCGGACTCTGTTATTTCCTTATCACATTGCCATAAAATATTTCATTAAAATTCTACCAGGTTCTTCTAGGATAACTTCCCACTAATTTTCAGTGGGAACCTGACTGCAAAATGCAGGAAAAATTAGTTATGTTATTTTTTTTTCTCAAGTAATTTCTTCCATGCAAAAGTTTACACAATTTGCTGTTAGTCAATAGCAGAGCAGTAGCAGAATCACTACTGTGCTCTGTACTGCCTGCCTGTTTAGTAGTTGTAAAAGAGAGTTGTGGGGCCTTCAGTAAAGTGTGTGCTGTGCAGGCATGAGGCTCTGAGCTCAGATCCCCAGCATCAGTGTAAAAAAGCCGGATGTAGGTATGAGTGCCTGTAATCCCAGGAGTGGGAAGCAGAGACCGGATTCTGTGCTCACTGGCCAGCGGCTCCAGCTGAGCTCCTGAGCTCCAGCTTCAGTGAGGGATCCTGTCTCAAAATATAAGGAGGAAAACACACACACACACATACACACACACACACACACGCACGCACATACTATTGAGAAGCTGAATTTTCACTAACCACTGAAAGTGAATACACCTGGGTGGAAGTAAAGAAGTCAAAATTAATATCCCACAAAAAGGCAAGAGAGAATGAGATGGCTTGGCAAGGAAAGGGTTTTGCCACCAACCCTGGCAACCTAAGTTTGAGTCTCCTTCAGTACTCAGATGGAAGGCACAAATGACTCTCACAAGTTGTCCTCTGACCTTCATACACAACAAAATAAAAGTATTTTTTAAAAACTAAAAATATAAGTTGGGTAGTGGTGGCACACATCTTTAATCCCAGCTTAATCTACAGAGTGAGTTCCAGGACAGCCAGAGCTACATAGTGAGCCCTGTCTTCCACAAACAAACAAGTAAAAAATATAAACACTAAAGAGAAAAATAAAGAAATTACATTTCTTTTCTTAAAAAACAAAAACAAACAAACAAAAAACAAAGAACCAAGACAGAAGCAGGCTTTCTCCAGGGAGCCTCTGCACTAACCACAAAGATGGCTGACATTAGTGATAAATTTTTTACACCCCTATAAGCCTCTCCACTGACACAGCAATCCAAATCAAACCAAATCAGACTGAATTAGAAAAAGCCCCAGTTTAATGGGTAAAGCATTCCAGGTGATTCTCCAGCCCCACTGAGAGGAGACAGGGATGAGAGACTGGAAACCACGCNTCTGTTTTCTGGGATGCAGCTTATATACGCTATGGGAGTGGTCTTAAGCCTCTCCTGGGCTTTGAAGGGGTGGGTTTGGGGAAAGAGATAGGGGAGGGGAGTTGAGGTGGATCTTCTACCAGAATATTCCAGACTCTTTGGGTATATGNATGCCAGGGTGCCAGGGGCTGAGGTGGAGCTTCCACCAGAACAGTTAGAAGAGGCTGTGACCCTGGCATTTGGGGTGCAAGAGAGGTGCAGTGCGGCTGACTACGTGAAGGTTGGCTGATGGAGCTGAGCTTTTCAGGGCCTTCTTCCATCTGAAATACCATCTCAACAAGCTTGCAAGGGGCAAATCACTTCCTGCTTGTTCTGAACTCTGGGGAGGACACAGCCCATGGATTTGTTGCCACTGGATATGGTGATGGCATGCCAACCCATCCTTTTTGTATTTTCTTTAACTCACATATGTGATGTCTATCCTCTGCCTTGGAGCAATACCCACTAATGCTTTTAAGGCTTTACTTATTATTACTGGTATGTGTGTGTGTGTGTGTGTGTGTGTGTGTGTGTTGGAGCACACCTGTCATGGCATACATGTAGAGATCAGCTGATGACTTTATGGATTTCAAGTCTCTCCTTTTACCTTTACATGGATTAAGGGGATCAAACTCCCATCATCATGCTTCTGTGACAAGCCCCTTTACCTGCTGAAGCCTCATACTCCCTCAGTCCCCACTGAGGATTGACAGTCCTTTTCCCTAGCAGAAACGTCCTGTAGATTAGAGAGACAGCCCACTGCAGCCAGTACTCTATTTTGGGATTCTCCTCAGGAGCAAGGCCAAAAAGATTCTTTCTTTTAGACGTTTGGACTATTAACCTAAGAAGAAGAAAATGTGAATTTCCTGCCCATGAAAACCCATGGTAAGACTGGTATGGTGGCACATACCTGTGATCTCAGCTCCTGGGAACTGGAGTCAGGAGGTCAACTTAGGCTACTTGTGACTCTGTTTCAAAAAACAAAAACAAAAACAAAAACAAAAAACCCACCCAATACAGCAACAACAAGAAGAAATACAGTCCCTGAACAGAAGAATTAGCATTCCATGAATTTTCTTGGTTCCATGTGTGACACGTACTGTAGCTACCTCATAGAGACTCAGCTTCTATTTTTATTCATTGTCACGATCATAATTCCCCTTTTATCAGGGAAAATGCTTAGAAAACAGCCTCAGATCCCAGTTTAGGGATGTTCACAGGGCTGTAGCCTNTTTCTAGCTAATAATGATGAGCTATCTGACAATACTTGTAAACTCAGTCCTATTGAAGAAAACATGATAGGAAGTTTGTCAGCTTCTGAAAAATACGATTGTTCCTTAACAAATGAAAGCATAAGGGAAAGCATTCCTTTGACCTCCACCATCTCTCCATTTTTCTGCTTCCTGCCTTCCAATGGAGTGCAGCATTTAAGGTTAAGGCAGCCGTTTTGTGTCCATGAGACAATCAAAGAGTGGCTGGCCCACTGAACTGGTTAAATGAACGGATGGAGTGAGTCTAGTTCTCAGGACACTGTTCAGGGACAGACTCGGCTTTGGGGTTGGTTTTCTCCATTTCCATACCTGAATACAATGTGTTTGGTCATATTCAGTCCTGTTACCTCCCCCTTGACCCCCCCTTCCTTTTCTAGTCCACTTTCTACTCTCACATCTTGTGTGTGTGTGTGTGTGTGTGTGTGTGTGTGAGAGAGAGAGAGAGAGAGAGAGAGAGAGAGAACAAGTTTTGTTAAGATCATATGGTAGTTTGAATGGGAATAGCCTCCAGAAGCTCAGGCGTTAGTACTTTGTATTTAACAAGTTGGCTACCGTTGGGGTAGGTTTAGGATATGTGTCCTTACTGGAGGAATTATGTCACTGAGGGTCCGGCTTTGAGAGTTCAAAGATCCATGCTATGCCCAGTTTATGTTGGCTTCCTCCTTGCTGTTGAAGATGTGAGCTCTCAGCTTGCTGTTTCAGACTCCATGTCTGCCTGCTGCTATGCTTCCTGCTGTGATGGTGGTAGACTCTTAATGCTGTCTCTTATACACATCTAGATGTGTATAAGAGACAGGTGTAGCCCTGGCTATCCTGGAACTCACTCGGTAGCCCAGGCTGGCCTCAAACTCAGAGATCTGCCTGCCTCTGCCTCCCGAGTGCTGGGATTAAAGGCATGCGCCACCACTCAGCTCAATATACTTTTAAAACATGTTCTTTTTCCTCTTTGGATAACTGGAGTAAAGTTGTGCTTTGTGTACCTCAAATAACATTAACTTACTATAGAGGTCTTTTACAACGTATTTGAAAGATTTTTCTTCTCAACATAGGAAGAAATTAGGGAAATTAACCCAACATAAATAGTAAACTCTATTTTGGTTTTTTTGGTTTTTTGAGACAGGATTTCTCTGTGTAACAGCCCTGGCTGTCCTTTGTAGACCAGGCTGGCCTCGAATTCACAGCCTGTCTCTGCCTCCTGAGTGCTGGGATTAAAGGCATGTGACACCACAGTACAGTGTTGTACCTGTCTCTTATACACATCTAGATGTGTATAAGAGACAGCCACAGTACAGTGATATAGTTGTTTTTTTAAAGCAATATAAATGATATGTATCATGACTGAATTGTAGATCTGAGAGATCTGGAAGGTATGTGGAAACAATACAAAAAGACTTTGTGGAATTCAGTAGAATTGAAGACCATTTCTTCCTTTTTAGTGTGTGTGTGTGTGTGTGTGTGTGTGTGTGTGTCACATGTATGTATGTGTGTGTTATGTACACATGAGTGTGGATGTTCACACCCACGCTATGATGCAGAGGATGCCAGATGTCTTCTCTACCATTCCATTTTTGACTTATTGCCTTGAGGGAGTGTTTCACTGAACAGGAAACTCATTGGTTTGGCTGGCTGCCTAGCAAGCTCCCAAGATCCGTCTGTCTTCGAAGCTGCCCCCCCATCCCTCTGACACCCCCTCCCCCATTGCTGGGGCTACAGTCACTCTCAGTCATGCCTGCTTTTTATGTGGCTTCTTGGAATTTGAGCTCGGGCTTAGGGAAGCACTCTTACCTATGGAGGCACCTTCCCAGCTTCCCCCATAGTTTTTGAGACAGGGTCTCACTGTCCTGAAGCTGGCCAAGTAGGCCAGGCTGCTGATCAGTCAATCATGGTGCAGGGATTATAAGTATTGGTGTTACCATGGCTAGCTAATCTTTAACGTGCGTTCTAGGGTTTCAGCTTGAGTCCTCAAGCACTTTACAGACTACGCCATCTCTCCAGCCCTCAGTGTTGTTTTGAGGGTAATAATCAGGCAAATCAGAAATGCTTCTTCTTTAAAAAAATTATTTTTGTGTGTGTCCAGTGTCTGTGTTTGTCTCTGTGTCTGTGTACGGGTACGTGAGTGTGAGTGTAGTTAACCAGAGGCCAGAAGAGAATCTTGGATCCCCTGGAACTGGGATTCCAGGTGCTTGCAACCCACTTGACGTGGGTGCTGGGAACTAAATTTGGGAACTTCTAAGCTGTCTCTGCAGCCCCAGAAAGGCTTCTGATGTCTGAGGAGAGACTGTTGGAGACCTTCACAGTTCTGTGAATCTGGGCAGGTCACAGGAATGTTCTGGAATGCTCTACTCCAGCAGCTCAATCTGAAAATGGTGTCAGGGTGAGGTTTATGCTAGGAGTTTACAGAAACCAGGTTCTGCATGCTGGTTCATGCCCNCAATGCTTCTTCCAGAGCTTGAGCCTGAGGATCATGAGTTCAGGGCTAGCCTGGGTTACATGGTGTGCGTCTGAAAAGCAAAACAAAAGCAAGAAAACAAGCAAAAAAATTATCAGGTTTCAAAAATATTACCTGCTGAAATCCAGATTTTCTGATGTATTTTTTCTAGGTGCTATAATTTCTGGGTTTCTGGATGGCACTGTAAATCCAATGGCAAGGAAGGAGAGCAAGTGAGTGAGCAAGAGAGAGAGAGAGAGAAACAGAGACAGAGAGAACTTTGGTTCCTGTGTTTCATTCTGATGCTAATTCTTATTTAGAGGCAATCTAGCCACCTTCAAGCCTCACACATTCTTTTTCATTTTTGTGAGAGTTGGGGTTGTGCTGATGTGTTTATCTACACAGCACGACAGACTTAATTAAAACTAGCGCATGATGAACTGACAAGCATAGAGACACTCTTATTTTTCACCTATCAGTAGCTTTGTGCAAAAGTGATCTTCTAGTCACACAACTGCAGAGATTTGCTCAGCCTGCAGGCTTCAGCCTTTGATGTCAACCCTCCTTCCCCTACGGCTGATTTATCACTCAGGGTTACAGAGGACTAATAAAAGGGAAGGATTCTATCCATCCTTACTTGTCATCTACATTATATAAGGAGGAAAAACCGAAATGCAAGCACATCATTCCTTATACTGAGGGAGAATGAATGTGTTGAGAAAAGAGATATTGTCCACTTACACCCAGTCTCTCCTCTTATTGAAAATGTATTTGAGCGTGTCAGGAATTCTAAACACAGGCTTAGAATATCAAATACTTCAGCTTTGCTTAAAATAAATCCTCTCCCTCCTTCTTCCTCTTCTTCCTGTATCATTGAAAGGGTCCCTGGGCTTTGTCTAGTTCTCAATGCTTTTTTGTTCTCTGGGTACCTACTTTCACCTGCAGTGAGGAGCCCCGGTGAGGAACTCCCTTAGGCATCCTAAGAAACCGCCACACCCCTAGTTCCTCGCCTGGCTTCAGCCATGTTGCTCTTGGCTGAGCCTCTGGTACAATTACTGAGGGGAAGAGAAGGAGGTGTGGACTCTGGCTGTTTGGGGGCCTGAATTCCTATTGCATCTCCAGAAGAAAGGCCCCCTAAGAACACAGGGGAAGATAAAAGAGTATTTTTCTTAGATTAAAAATCAAAATAAGAACCTTGTCCTCTCTGTGGCTTCTCAGCAGTCCTCAAACCTAAGGAAAGTGGTTAGAGGAGAGAGGGCAGGCTCTTTTCTCCATGTAGGTGGCCACAGACTGGTTCCCAGAGGCATTCCCTCCCAAGCAGAACAGAGCTCACAGCCTGGGTGGTCAGAGAAGCCCTCCCGGGAAGATGAGTGAAACCAGGAGCAGGTGAGCTAGTGAGCTGCCCCTTCACCACTCAGGCGGTGTCAGCCGGGAGCCTCACNTTGGGAGGGCTGGTGGAAACTATTCTCCTGTTTTCTGTTGTTTTGAACCAGTGAAATATTATTCTATTTTCTATATCAAGATTATGCCATTCTCTCCCAGCAGATAACAGAAATGTGGACTGTTGAGCGGACACAGGAAACCATGGCAACTAGTCTATAACGACACACTTTCCTGCTCTGCTAAATTCTAGGGAAGGTTTGTCACATGCTGCTTTCCTCTCCATTGCTCACGACTGTCTTGTCGTTCTTAGGGCCTACTGAACTTTCCTTCCTTTTCTGCTGTCCCTGAGAACACTCATCCCACTCAGACCTCTCAGAGTTCAAGCTTTATCAAAAACTTGTTATGAGCTGGGGAGACTGCTCAGTGGGTAAAGCAAACAAGCGTAGTGGCCTGGGTTTGGATCTCCAGAACCCATGCATTGCTGGGCACGTGACACATGTCTGTAATCCCAGCTCTCCTACAGTGAGATAGGAAGGGAAGACTGAGAATCCTTGGCAGCTGGTGGGCCAGCTAGGTTGGTGTACACAGCCAGTGAACAAGACACTCTGTCGAACATCATATGATGCAAGATGAGCATGGATACCTGAGGTTGTCCTCTGACCCTAACATGCATGGCACACGTGAACCCATATTTGTAAACATGAATGTATATATCACAACACACACTCGAAGATAAAAAAATATATAAAAACACTTCAATTAAGAGGTCCATGGGAAAACTACTCACCAGTTTTGTCCATTCTGGGGCAACATTGCAACAATCAGGACAGTCTATCCAACTCGTGATGTTTAACACTAATAGTCAACTTGACAAGACTTAGAATCACCATGGAAACATATCTCTGGGTATGTCTATAAAGATGCTTCAAGAACTATTCAGTTGCAAGAGACACCATGAGCCTGGGTGGCACCTTCCTGTGGGGTGGAGTCCCAGTCTGAACGCAAAGGCAAGAGCAAGCTGAGTACCGACACCCTCCTCCCTGTGTCCCCTGACAGCAAGGGACACAATGTGACCAGCTGCCTCCTAACCTGCTCTGGTGCCTTCTCCTTCATGACAGATTGCATCCCCAAACTGTGAGCCCAAATGACCCTTCTGCTTTTGTCAACCCCCCCAAAAAACCCAGCTGCTTTTGTGAGGTGTTTTGTCACGGCAATGAGACAAATGACTGACGCCTTGCTCTACGCGTGCTTCTGTGATGATAGTACCGAGGGACTTGAACAGGAGAATTTTAGGAAGAGAATAACAAGTCTACAAAGGGAGATTGGTTGGCCCCANGCATAAAAACCGGTAATGTTTTCCTTAACTCATCTGCTGGACTTTCGGGAGAGACTGTCTCACTCCTGTCTACTCTCCCAGGCTCTCCTGATCTGTCTCACACCATGATTTGCTTTTCACGCCAGAGCTCTGACTCGGAGATGTTATGTTGGCCTGCACACAGCAGGTCTAAACTACTTACTTGCTGAAATTTTTAAACAAAAGGAAACCTTTATACGCTGCTGATGGGACTGTGAAGTGTCCCAGCACTATGGAAATCAGTAGAGAGGTTCCACAAAAATCCTGGTGAGTCTTCCCACCTCTCTGACAGAATAGACCGCTTCTGTCATGTTCCTCCTCTGCTAACCCGATTTCTCTTGGTGGGACAGTCAGACTCCTGATTTCATTTCCAGAAGGGAAACTGACTTTCTAAACTGAGTGTGGTGGTACACAGAGGTAATCCTAGATTTCAGGTTTGAGTCCAGCCTGGGTTCTACAGCTGGATCACATTAGAAAAAAATTAGAGAGAGGGGGGGAGGCATGGGGAAAAGAAAGAAATGAACGGGGGGGGGAAGGAAAAAGGTACAGAAAGGGATGGAGGAAAAGGAAGTTGTTTTTCCACACCGAGAAGAAGCAGAGAGCACAAGGCCTGCTCTTTGAACCTCAGCTTCCTGGGATGCTTAATATAGTGTGACTCCTTTGTTTCCCTCACTACCTGATGTCACAGAAGAATGTAGACAGCTTCTTCCTGTGTGGAAATCCCAACTTTCTCTATATTAGCAGCAGTTCAGCACAGTGTTTCTCCAAGTCTTGGCAAGCTGTTCTACGGGGACGGTAACGTTTCTAACGCCATCTGTCAAGTCCCTTTTTGCCTGTGGTTTGTAATCCAGCTCTTACTGGTTTTAGACATAAATGACTGGAGTGATTTCTTACCCTGTATATATGCCCAGACACATTCCATTCAGATGCCCTTCTTGATTTTGTCCGTACAACACCTCTGAGTGATTTCTAGGTTGGATTGACTCATTGCTTGTGACTAATTTTGATACATTTCCTTTGCAAAGAATAATGTTATAGACACTCTTAATAGAGATAAATATTCCAAAACAACGAGCAACATAGTTATGAGTAAATGATAGAAACATCTCACCAAGTATCCNTGTTGAATGTCTTAGTAATTGACAGGGAGAAATGTTCACTTAAATGCCATATAAAAACATCTATCTCCTATTCATCAATGAAAGACGTTGAACCAGCCCAAGAATGACCAGATGGAAACCAGAGACCATGGCTGGCCCTGGCTGAGGAGAGTCTGAGGCTCCTGAGGTAGCCCCTTGGCTTCTATTTCCTGCCTAGGCAGTGCTGAGGTTGCCAGGGCTGGGAGTAAGTGTGGTGGTGTGAGCTGTTGCTGGTCTGGGCCAGAAGGGGAATGGAATGCCAGGGACAGCACCGGTCAGGCCCCAGGGACAGCACCGGTCAGGCCCCAGGGACAGAGAGGCAGCTGGGACTTGGCTCTATTCAGAAGAAGCTGCAATTAAAATGTAACACAGAGAACCTAACTTCGTCGATCCAACACAACTCTCCTCCAAAGATGAGAAATGTATGCCTTGATTCTCATTCTCTATTCCAAACAGAAACAGAAAACAGTCAGCTTAGTTAAGTGTATTTACCGTGGGCATGTCGCTGGTCACCGGCATGGAGGACAGACTGAAGTATGCAGAGGAAGGAACAGAAACTTACGAAGGATGTGTGGAGAAAACCAAGAATGNAGCATCCAGCTGAGGCTGTGTGGAGAAAACCAAGAATGCAGCATCCAGCTGAGGCTGTGTGGAGAAAACCAAGAATGCAGCATCCAGCTGAGGCTGTGTGGAGAAAACCAAGAATGCAGCATNCAGCTGAGGCTGTGTGGAGAAAACCAAGAATGCAGCATACAGCTGAGGTGGCCACCTGCACAAAAGGGGCGGGGCTAGGAAGAGGGTGGGGATCAGCGTGGGTGGATACAGTGCCTGGCAAACACACATAAATGTGCATAGAACCTGTCCACAATTACAGGTAACCAAACCCATACATATTTAGCTATAAGCACACAAATACATATGTAAGCAATGTTGTGGGGAGGACTTTTTTTTGCTTTTTTTATTAATTTTTTTCTGTTTTTTGTTTTTTGAGACAGGGTTTCTCTGTGTAATTTTGGAGCCTGTTCTGGAGCTCGTTCTATAGACCAGTTTCCCCTCCTTCCTCTCCTTCGTTCCTGCCCCTCCCCTCCTTTCTTCACACCCCATCCACTCCTTGGAAAGGGTAAGGTCTCCCATGGGAGTCAACAGTGCTTGACATATCAAGTTGAGGCAGGACCAAGCTCCTCCTGCCGCATCAAGGCTGAGCGAGATATCCCACCACAGGGAGTAGGTTCCAAAAAGCCAGCTCATGCTCCAGGGACAGATCCTGGTCCCACTGCTAGGGGCCCCACAGACAGATCAAGCTACACAACTGTCACCCACATGCAGAGGGCTGAGGTCGGTCCCATGCAGGCTCCCTAGCTCTCGGTCCAGAGTCCATGAGCTCCCACGAGCTTAGGTCAGCTGTCTCTGTGGTTTCCCCATCATGATCTTCACACACACACACACACACACACACACACACACACACACACACACTTATATAATCCCTCCTCCCACTTTTCAACAGGACTCCCAGAGCTTGGCCCAATGCTTGGCTGTGAATCTCTGCATCTGCTTTCATCAGTTATTGGATGAAGGCTTTCTGATGACAATTAGGGTAGTCACCAGTCTAATTACAGGAAAAGGCCAGTTCAGGCACCCTCTCCACTATTGCTAGGAGTCTTAGCTGGGGTCATCCTTGTGAATTCCTGGGATTTTCCCTGACACCAGGTTTCTCCCTAACCCCATAATGGCCTTCTCTATCAAGATATCTCCCTCTCCCTCCCTCCTCCAAATCGACCCTACTGATCCCTCATGTTCCCATGTGTGGGGAGAACTTTTAAATTTAATTTTCATCAGTTAAAGTGAAGCACTTACTGCATTTTTGTTTTAACTTAAGATTTTTTAAAACAAGGTTGATTTTAGTTTTTGTTATATATGTGTGTGTATGTGCGTGTGCCCACGCTGTGTTCAGGTGCCTGTGGAATCCAGAAGAGGGTTTGGGATCTGGAGCTGGAATTACAGGAATGTGAGCCAACCCACCTGGGAGCTGGGAACTGAACACTGGTCCTCTGGAAGAGCTGCTTGTATTTCTAAACTGTTGAGCCTTCTCTCCAGCTTCTTAGGTTTAACATAAAAATTATACATCTGTATTATTCCTCAGTGTTTTAGAAACATATCTTTATCTTTACAGATACTTTTATGTGTGTATGTGTGGTGGATGTGCACATGTGTGTACATGTATGGTGGATGTGCACATGTGTATGGTGGATGTGCACATGTGTGTGGTGGATGTGCACATGTGTGTGGTGGATGTGCACATGTGTGTGGTGGATGTGCACATGTGTGTGGTGGATGTGTACATGTATGGTGGATGTGTACATGTGTGTGGTGGATGTGCACATGTGTGTACATGTATGGTGAATGTGCACATGTATGGTGGATGTGCACGTATATGGTGGATGTGCACATGTGTGTGGTGGATGTGCACATGTGTGTGGTGGATGTGTACATATATGGTGGATGTGTACATATATGGTGGATGTGCACATGTGTGTGGTGGATGTGTACATGTATGGTGGATGTGTACATGTGTGTGGTGGATGTGCACATGTGTGGTGGATGTGCACATGTGTGGTGGATGTGTACATGTATGGTGGATGTGTACATGTGTGTGGTGGATGTG
>LZPO01066342.1:68705-80554 GCA_001675575.1 Neotoma lepida | reverse complement strand
GGAAGAGAGAGACAAGGAGAGGGAGGAAGAGGCAGGATTCCCTTTGCACATGCGAGAAGTGTGAATGTGAAGTTACTTAGCTGGGGAAGTGGCCAGGAATTCCAACAGGGGTCACCACAACACAAAGAAGGGTCACAGTTTTAGGAAGATTGAGAACCACTGGCCTAGAGCCATTTGTCAAAGCAAGTCCTTCCTTCTTTATGTTGCCTGTTCAGTGTTTGGTCAGCAATAAAAACAGTAATTGCTACTTCTTAACCAACAACAACAACAACAACAAAAACAAAAAACAAAAAACAAAACCAAAAAGCCATCTTGTGTCCCTGAGTGTGTGCCATATCTTAGCTGGTCTGTCTGAGACCTCTGAGTTAGAACTCTCGTACCCAGAGGGGCCCATTTCCACTCCGACAAGAGGAAAGAAACAGTCACAAACAAGGATAAACTTGTCAAACTGCAGGCACCAGTGTGCACTGGTGGCAAAGGAACCACTCACGAAAGGAAAGTGGCTCACAGAACAGCCACAGTAGACGATAAAAAACTGCAGTTCTTAAAGAAGTTAGGGGTGAACAATATCTCTGGTATTTAAGAGGTGAACATGTTTACAAACCAAGGAAGGATGACCCGTTTTAAGAGCCCTAAAGCTCAGGTGTCTCTGGCAGCAAACACCTTCACCCTTACAGGCCAGACTGGGACAAAGCAGCTGACTAGAAACACTTCCCAGTATCCCACACCAGCTCAGGGCAGACTGGCTGAAGCTTCGCCCAAACACCCTGTAGATGGGAGAGCACCATTGCGGCTGCTGCGGAGGAGGAGGAGGAGAAGGAGGAAGTTCCACAGCTGGTGAATTTTGCTGAGGCTCCTAAGAACAGAGGCACTTTCTGTAAAGGTGACACTTGCAGAAGTTACAGGAGCTGCCATTTTATACCTGATTGCTTTTTAAAATTCTTTTATGGATCTGATAAAATCTAGATCTCTAATATTTTTAAGCCCAATCCCCCTGAACACAGACAGCAGCTCTTTTCAGCTTTTGCTTATACACAACTCATTCTTTGTGGCAAATTAAGCTGACGAAGCTTGGGAATAAAACTTGGAAAAAGGCTAATAAAACTCTTTGCTTAGTTAAAAAAATATTTCATGTCCGCTTTGAAAATTTCCCTGGATACTTTCACCGGGAGTTTTTCTTTCTANATTTTGCGGATGTCATTCTACTGCCTTCTAGCTTGTGTGCTGACAGTTCCTAGTCTTGATTGAGTCAGTTTTTTGTGCTATGCTCCTGACAGTTTGCCACAGCACTCAGGCTGCCACAGTAGCACGAAAACAAAGGCAGTATGTAAGCCAGCAAGGCCTAGCGCGTCAGTCTAGCTTCATGCAAAGGTGGCAGGAGGGAGCCTGAGCCCTGCAGTTTGCTGAACTGGTTCTANGTGTGTTCTTCTCAGGCTGCTTAAAGACTATCACCGCTTCTAAGTAACAAGATGGCGGTGGCCTGAGGGTGCTTCCTAGTCACTGGCCTCAGTTAACTCTTGTATCTTCCATTTCTCTCCACGTGTTTTTCTTTACATTTCTTTTAAGCTTCTAGTTTGCATTTTCTCTCCTTTCCATTAATTTTTANATCTAATAGATTTTCACCTGAGTATGAGTGAAAANGACGTTTNCCGATACCTTGAATGGTAATTTTGATCATTATAAATTTAATTTCCTAAATGTTTATTCTTGAAAAAGTGTTNGTCTTCGTTCTATTACCTACACAACGAATTCAACAATCTCTCTCAAGGTTTANTTTGACATGTTTTTGAGTATGAGAGATCCTCTCGGGCCAATTCACCTCTACTGCAAAGCCTTCTCTTTCAGGACCAGGAAAGTTATTGAAAGTAGAGAAGAAATTAAGGAGAATGGTACACTGCACCAAGACCCTCATACGATGCAAAGGCCAAGGCAGACTAGAAATGTTTCAAACTTTACTAATGTGTGGTTTGGGAAAATTCTATTTTTCTTTTGTCATTGTTCTTTTAGAGTATCAACTACAGTTTTGAAGACGTGGGTAAAATCCTCATTCTGACGTTGTTTATGGGCATGAGCCCACTATGGAGCTAGTGTGAATTTAAAACCAAAAATGTCTGCCACTATACAGCACATAGATGAACACTTAAGGTTATGCTAATTTTCCTGGGGGAAAGCCCCAGGAAGAAGACGCCTCCTCTGGCCCCAAGCTCTCAACCTAGTCTTCACATGAAAGCCACGTCCTCACATGCAGATGTCCCGCGTTCACATAATTTACTTGGTCTGGGATAAGGCCTGAACATGGATTATTTCTAAAAAGCTTTCCAAATGATGTTCTTTGTTTTGTCTGTGTTTTTTGAGACAGACAAAGCAAAAAACATCTCTGTGTAGCCCTGGCTGTCCTGGAACTCGCTCTGTAGACCAGGCTGTCCAAGATGCTCCTGCTTCTGCTTTCTGAGTGCTGGGATCAAAGGTGTGTGCTATCACCACCACCTGGCTGATTTGTTTTTTGAGACAGGGTCTCTCTCTATAGCCCTGGCTGTCCTGGAACTCACTCTGTAGCCCAGGCTGGCCTTGAACTCCCAGAGATCCNCCTGCCTCTGCCTCCTGAGTNCCAGGATTAAAGGTCTGTGACTCTACCTGGGGCTTCCAAGTGGTTTTAATCAAGAGTGCAATGCGGAAAACCAACAACCAACCAACCCAAACTCCAAAAACCCCTGACAATCTAGCAAGTGAAACCAAACGATCCATACCCCCCAAATCAATGTTGAGGGGTGGGGTGTTTTATGTGTGTGTGTGTGTGTTGGTGTGTAGCACACAGGAGGAAAACAACTGCAGGCTCTGACAGACACTGACAAGAGCTGGCAGCACACTTGGCTGACTCTTAGATTCTATTTTTAATGTTAAATCCACACTGGTTATGTAACAACTGGGCTAAAAGTTTTACATAACGACTGTTGAACGCCTTGAAACCTGGACTGTTGACTTCATAGAAATGTTAATTCTCATTTCTTTGAAAGTTACTTCTATAGGAATTTATCTTTGCCTGGGAAAGCTCAGTTTAACAAGCTATTTTTTAAAAAGCAGTTTACTTTGAATCCAAAACAAAACCCCAAAACTCTTATTTTGGGGTTCATTCATCTCTAAAAAGACTCTACAAAAATTAACTTAGCAAAAGGAAATAAGCCCAACAGTGAAGCAGGAGAAAGTTTGGCAAATTTGCTCAGTATGTGACCAGCTTATCCTTTCATGTAGGATAGCTTCTAATTCTGACTTCCTTGGTACTGCATTTAAACCTCAGTTACAAGGACATCATCTGAGATTTAGTCTTATTCTTCCACATGATGTCACTCAAGTTTTCGTAACAGTCAACACTTCTTGGGTATTTTAAAATAAAACATAGGTAAATTAACNTTTTCCACCTCAGGAATAGTTTCAGAAATCCAAACTCACTAGAAATAAAATACTATAAACAGTGAAATAAAGCACAGCATTCTCTTTTTTTAAAGACAGGATCTTCTTTGTCCCAGGCTGGTCTTGAACTCACTATATAGCTGAGAACAACCTTGAACTTCTTTCTGACCCTCTTGCCTCCGCTGAGATTAAAGATGTTGGTTACTCATGCTGGTTTATGGCTGGCTGCTTGAAATAAAACCCAGGGATTTTCAAATGCCAAGCAAGCACTCTGCCAGCTGAACTGTACCCCTAGCCCTACCATACAGCATTCTTGAGAAAAGATGCTACATACAAGTGTGTGGTATCATTTCCTTTGAAACATTCCCTTAAAAAGTGCTCTAGAGCATATGTGGAGTATATACAGAGTATACTACTTAATGTACACACCTTGAACAAACCAATGTCAAGTGACTTCTAGTAACCGGACAATCTGTACCAACTTTCTTTTCTTACAGTGTGATGGGCACAGAATAAGCTTCCAGTTTTCATTTATGGAGAGATAGAATTAAAGGGGTAGTACTTGAAAAGAAAATATTTTTGCAGATAACACCATCTTAAAAGAATACTTAAACGAGCAAAGAAAATCATACACTTTTATTTCTAGTGTGTATATGTATGTGGGTGGGTATGCTTGTGCCATGGCATGTGTGTGGAGGTCAGAAGAGAGCTAGTAGAAATTGGTTCTTTACATATGTGGATCCTGAAGATTGAAGTCAGGTCCTCAGGATCAGTGGCAAGCACCTTTATACACTGACCCCTATAATTATAGACTTAAAACTAATTTTTTTTCTTCCCAGATGTGATGCAATAGACTGCTTAAAACAGTCAGAAGGATCTCAGGACCTCTAAGACACAATAAGGGATTCTTGTCTCTCCATCAAAGGACTCTAGCAGCATCTTAAGGTATAGACAGGTTCTGGTTATTCAAATGGAAGATGATGCTTGGAGAACCAGCCAACTGGCTATGTAAATGTCAGGAGTCTGAGTTGTACATACACCCACTGTGGACATATTAAATGGGCTTGCAAGGCCATGCCTTATATATATTTTCTTCTTGCCTATTTCTTGGAAAAATATCCCAACTCTTACAATGTATCAACAGATATCTTTCAGAGGCACAGACTTACATGTCTAGCTTTATGTTTTGGTTTACAGAGAAGCCTAGTACAGTACTCCCTTCAGCAGTGACGGGCAGTTTCATGTGAGCTGTCTTGCACTGACCTCAACAGAAATAACAATGGTCCTCTGGTGAATCTTTAACATGAGATCTCAACAACATTTACAAAGAGCATGGAAAGGACATGGAGGTACAGGAGACAAAGCGGCCCGGTGTTAGTGTATTAGTGAGGCAGCAGTAACAGATGTGTGAAGGGCAGGGCAGTTCAGGGTGCCACCTTATTAAGTTCAGCTGAATAGGCTTCTCACTTTGCAAACACATGAAATCCAGCAAGCCATTAGTNCGTGCCATTTCTCATCTTAAAAGAAAGCCCTCAACTTTGGTATTGGTTATCCAACTAAAATTTGCATAATCCTAGTATTATTACTAGAATTTAAACTTTCTCACTTGCAATCATGTTTTGACACACATACAATCCTTGAAATATTTGGTAATCATAGGTAAAACTGGAGGCTTACTGCCTTTGTGGAAGTTCCAGAAGCACCTTCACTCAATTTTAATCTAATTTCAGCAAATGCTAAGACTGACAGAATCTGCTATAAGTTACCATTCAGCCTATGGCTAACTGAACACAGGAAAACTCAGGAAAGCACTCTCAGGACTGGAGGAAGCCAGCCCTGCCCATCGCTTTCAGAGTCTTCCTGGTGACTGCAAACAGGTAGCAGTGGGGGCAGCAGGATGAAGAGGAGGAGTTGTTTTTAATCACTGCCACAAAAGCTTGGGAAAAAGATAAACCTCAAGTCACCAAAGGCCATTATTTCCTTAAAGTGTTTTCAAAATAAATATGTGACCAATCATCAGAACAATACATGGTCATGGATGTGTTAAAACGGCCAGGAAGAAGGGTGTTTGGGACAACGCTTGAGTACTGTATAATCAAGACCCAGGAGGACTGACATGTTTCCAGTTTCCTGGCCAAAAGAAAAACAAAAAGAACCCCTCCCCCACTCTCCACCCAAACAAGAAACACCCCAGAATCAAAAAAGGACAGTAGGGACGGTGGGGCGAGGCGTTTGAGTCCTTTGTGAAGCAGAAGCTGTGTAAGGAATGTGTCTCAAACAGAAAAAAATCCCAAATATACAACTCTAAAACTGTTATCAATGTTTAATGTTTTGAGGATTAAGTAACAAATCAATTGAAGATTTTTTACTTAAACTAGCTTCATTTCCTCAGAATTTTTCTAAGAGTTAGAAATTTACCTTTACACTGCTTTAGAACCATCAGATTTTACTTCTGAAAAAAACTAATCCTTTAAAAAATTATAATTTTAATGTTAGCACAAAATTTATTTCCTAACATTTTGTTTTAGAAAACTCTCTTCAGCCAAAGACACCTATTTTTGAATTACAGTACTGCAAGGCACATACAGGACTCATCTCCTTTGAAACACACAGGAGATACACACCCTGAAACAGGATTTTAAAGTCCTTGGACAACTGGAAACACTACCAAGTTAGGTTAAAAACACTGCCCTTACAGGGTCATGCACCTTCTGTAAATTCACTCACCATGTGTGTGTAAATCATCCTTTAAAGGACACCAGTTCTTGAAACTAAGAGTGATGCTGAGGACAGCAGATGCAGAAGGCCCAAAGCCTGGCAGCTGAGGTTTAAACTGTTATTGCCTCCAGAGACTGGTCATCTCTAATCTCTACTGCTTTCAAAGACTTGAATTTAATAATGGGGTAATTCTACCAGAAATGAAGATTTTCATTTTTCTTAAAACAACATATACATATTGAACTTCTAGCATCAATTCTTTTATAAAGAATGCTAAATGGATTATTTTCGTTCAGTAAAACTGAAAATACACCATTGAAATCCTTCTACCAAATTTAATGCAGCTTAATTAGGGACCAGGTACACTTTTTCCTCTCAACATTTTTGGTCAAGCATGTCTAACCATAAATGCAAATGGAAGTTTAAGAGGTAGATTTTTTTTTCCATGATGCATTTTGTATTTCAAGAAAATAAAAACAACTAAGTGTGTTTTCTTAAAGTATTTGGGTCTAATGAAAAGAAAAATAAAAGTTAGATGTGCTATCAGTCACAGCCTGACATTTTAACAGCCATAATATTGGATGTTTTGCGACCAGATGCATTTTCAATTCTCTCAGGGTCAAAATACGAGTCTGCCAACTGTAGTAAATCCTCCTCCGCCCCCTCCACCAGTTGGCCCACAGCTTCCTGGTGGATCATTGTCGTCAAATCCATTGGGCCGAAATGAACAGGAAGCAGATGCAGCTTGTAGAGCCCGGGCTCGAGCATTCAACTCCTGTTCCTAAAATTAAAAGTAATGTTTATGAAATTAAAAAGTTAAATACAATGGATGAGTACAGCACATATACAAATCTTCTAAAACCATCATAGTCTTTACCAAGAATCCTTCATTTGAAAATATTAACATCAAGCCAGGCATATTGGCACATGCCTTTAATCCCAACACTCTAAAGGCAGAGGCAGGTAGATCTCTGAGTTCGAGGCCAGCCTGGTCTACAGAGGGTTCCAGAACAGCCAGGGCTACACAGAGAAAACCTGTCTTGAAAAACCAAAAATAAAATAAAATAACAACTGACATTTATCTTTGCTAAGTAGTTATCACCTAAGTACACAAATGAAGTACACAGCCACCTTTGGAGGAAACAAGGCAGAGAAGGCAAATTCCTCATATAACTGTAGAGTGACAGACCCTGAAAGCCACTGCTACTACTTCACTTAACAACAGAGGAAGGGGAAACTCCTGCAAAACTCCCTAATACAGTAAGAATGGAATTCTTTAACAGCTATACTCCATGTTAGAAGTGTGTGAGTACAACAGGTCAGAAACCNCTGCTAATGCCTGACTGTCCCTACTGCTTCATTAGATTAACGAGTCAGGCAGGTCTCAAGAACACTGACAGTAGCTAGCTTTTTACAGTAGCACTTACAACTCTCTCCTACTAGTTTATTACAATGTTTATCAGGTAATCAGAGATACTTGTCTATGTGCCAAGTACATGTTAGGTGCTTAATAAATACTAATACTCTTATTTTAGAACATTATTAGTTACTGGGAAGATGAGATGGCCTGGTGACCAGAGCATCTCTGGAACCCACATGGTAAAGTGCTAACCCACAAACTGTTTCTCACTTCCACATGTGAACAACACGTATGTATACACATACACTCTTTCAAAAAAAAAAACATTTAAAAAAGGTCATTATTCAGTTTTACAAAGAGCAACTGTGAATAGATAATGGCAGATTCATGTGACAGGGTGTAGAACTGGACCCTAAAAGAACAGTGAAAAGAATGGCTGCTCACACTCAAATCCCATGGAGCCAGAGGTATCGGGTAAGCTAGAAGAACACGAGTATCTGGACAGCATTCCAAGTAGGAGTAGCTGTGGCTAAAAAACATGCTTGCCAGTTCAATCATGAAAACCAGTGTCTCATCTGATAAACATCCTAACACTGATAGTCTGTTTACTTCAGAAGGGGAGGCTGTAGTGGGCCTTGCAGTATTATTTATGTTATAGATTTTTCTATTGTAACTTAGCCCTCTGCTCTTCCTCCCACCTCTCCAACCTTTACACACTGTGGTGATTTACAATGTTAAGCGACACAAGGCCAGGAAGAGATGAATGGATACATCCTGTTTCTTTTTTAAGCCCTGAGAATGGGTATTTATTAATGGTAATCAGTCCAGTTCTAAAATTCTAATTATTTTGTAAAGTTAGTTAATTTTGCAACACCCTAGAACATTGCCATACCCCTTTAAAATGCGTCATGTTTTAAAATTTATCCTTTGACTATTTTATAATTTAGTAAAATTGAAAGCCTCTGAAAAAATTTTCCCATAAAATCAGTATTAATGGTTCATTTCTTCTCTTCTAATATTTTATGGGTTCTGTGACCTTAAAACACAAAACTTTAAGAAAGTTACCATTTAAGCTCATAAAATTACTTGAACTAGNTACTTCTATTCCTGTAATTTCACCTATAAATTATTGCTGATCCTTTTTTNTTTGTCCATGGGACAGGGTTTCCTTATATGGCATATGCCAAGCTCCAACCCGCAATCCCCCTGCCTCCAGTTCCTTAGTGCTAGGCTTGCAGGCACATGCGCACCACCACCACCCCTAGCTTCTGCTGGCTCTTGTGGACAGAAAGTAGAAAAATCTCACAAATACTTGAAGACTCTGATTAACATTAAAGGAAATAGTTTCTTGAAAAAAATATATTCACAGGTAAATTTACCTCACGTGGAACTTTCAGTCCACAGCTTTTACTCAGTAAATGTTCTATCACCCCTTGGCTCTGTGGCAGATCCTTGAAGAACAAACATCCTTCACATGCTCATTTTAGTTCTTCCTCTGATTCATCTGAATGTCAATAAATTTCCTTAAAATACTATAAAAAAGACCCTGCAGGAACTAGCATCCGACTTAGCCGTGGGATGGTGATGGGAAGGTAATAGTGTGTGATTCAGAGTGCCTGCTGTGCGGGCCTGGGGTCTCAGTTCAAAGGACCCACGTAGAGGGAGGAGAGAACTGGTTCTACAAAGTTGTCCTCTGATTTTCACATGTGCGCCATTCCCCACAATAAATAAAATGGAAAAAGAGTTAGCAGCTGTTTGCCTTGTGGGTGGAACTCAGAGACAGGAGACGCAGGGCATTTACACTCCATTAAACTTTCTGTTTCTGTATGGCATGATTTTATAATCTTTTCTAATTAAAATGACATCTTTTGCAGCTATAAACAACTGAGGCAGAGTTCTGTAATTAAAAACAAAGTCTTCTATATTGCATATAACTGGCACCTTTCACACTACATTTACATTGAGTTGAAATATATAAATCCAGACTTAAGCTTTAGTATCCCTGGAAAATGTGCCCAGTTTAAAATCAGAGCATCAGATTAACTTCCTACTATTTAATACTGTCCAGAAATGACACTTGTATTTGCAACTCACCTGTAAATACAGTTTGTTGTCCTTTGTTATGGCATCCATCAGCTCTTTCTGTAGTGGTGGATCTCCACTGACCCAGACGCCACTGGCTGGATTGTCACTGTGTAAGCTATCAGCACTGCTCTGTTTTTTGTACAAAAGCACGTAAGCTGTGTCTTTTGGAAACCTACTTGTGATTTTCTGGACTGACTGAAATGAAGTAAATGTCACCCTGCTGTCATTAAATAAAAACCACTCTTGTGACATTTCCTTATTTTCCAAGTCCTGTTCAATGACTGCACTGGGGCTTTCTCCCCCTAGTAAACAACTCTGGGAGGGTGCTAATGCCAGACGTTCAGACTGGGGGCACATCTGGTATGAAGACTCTGTACTTGTGATGTTTCTGGCATAAGAATAGTAATGTCCACTTTCAGAGGACACACCAGAGTGCACAACAACAGAACTTAATAGGTAGGGCACTAATTTGGGGCAGAAAGCTTCTTCAGTGGCAGAAGGCTTTAATTTTTTAGCTAGGTTNTCATTAATATCAGTGAAGTCAACATCTACAGACCAACTTTCTGACAAGGAAGTGAAGGAAGCAGTTCTTTTAACTGGCAACTCCAAAACCAGTGGCAGTGACACATTGTCTAAAATTTTTCTTCTCACATGGTACTTCTGATCATATGAGAACCTCAGGAGCGTAAGGATAAGGTACTCAGGCTCCTCCGTGATTTGCATAGTTTTCTCAGCATTTTGGAGAGAGGCACAGTTTTCACAATAGTACTGGTTGTCACCAGTCAGAATCTCTGGAGCCAAAAAATAGTTTAGTAAGTCAGTTACTGAAGGCGTGGCTTCACCTCCTGGGTTCTGAGGTCTGTCTTTACTGACAAGGATCTTCGCAGATTCACTAGGGACAGAAGTGTTTTCTGCACAGTGAAACTCAACAGGAGAACTTCCTACTACTCTCTGACTCACAATGGAGTCACAGACGAAAGCAGCTGCTGCTGGATTATAAACTACTGGCTCTTCTTCTGGGTCAGCCACACTGGTTTGCATTAGGCCATCATCTTGCACACTGGGTAACGAAGCTGGGTCTTGAAAAGACAAGTCTTCCACAGAAGGGGTAGGACAAAAGGCCAGTGAGAGGTCTGTGAAGGCCTCCACCTTCTGTGAGGTGCTCCGGCAGTTCAGGCAGCAGATGTGAGTCCGTAGCTTCCCTCCAAACATCTTCTCTATTAAAGTCTTCTCACTGTCACTTGTGCCAGGAGACTTTGTTGCTGCAGCTGCCTTACTGGCTACTTCTTGTAAAGAAGTGTCAGCGCAGTCCAGACCTTCAGAAGACTCGTGTGAGGACTGAACTCGCAAGACCTTTTCTTCTTCATGGAGTCTGCAGGAGGGTACATCACACGTTATTTATGTTTTGAGATCTTGGTGGCTTATAGAAACATGTTAATTTAATCAAGTAAAAAGCTTAATTTAAAGTCATTTTCTCCTCTTTTAATCAAGAGTATGAATGTTAGAGAGTCTGGGAAAAGCCTTAGAGGACTAATACTACACTGTCATTTTACTTCCTCTCTACTGCTGTTCTATAGCTCACATCACACTGTAGCCAATGACATATGCTGTTGTGTTGTCTTACACGTATCTCCATGTGTTTGATATCTTGGCAGCCTACNACCAAGAAAANTGCACTGAAAGACCCTTATAACTATAAATTGGCTCTTAAATGATTTTGGTCTCAGGTCCTCTTTATATTCATTAAAAAACAAAAACAAAACAAACCCTTTGAAACCAGTGTCTCTAGTTGGCGCTATTCCAGAAGGTCATGGAACATTTAGGAGGTATAGCCTTGTTGGGAGTCCATTGCTCAGGGAGGCTTTGAAGTCTTTCTAGCTTGGCCCCACCTCCTGTTCTCTCTGCTTCCCAAGTGCCAGGCTGGCTTGACATTCTTGCTGCCAGGCATCCTCCACCCTGATGAGCTCCCTGCAACTGTGAGCCCAAATCCCCTTTACCTTCAACTGATTTTGGCCATGGTATTTTATCAAGCAACAGAAAAGTAACTGACTTACACACACACACACACACACACATACACTCACTATAAAAACAGAATAAAATATATAAAACAATATATTGAAAAATGAATCCATTACATATTTATATGCAGCATTTTTAGATGAATGGCACTGCTTCACACTTTGTAAGTATTCTAAGCATCTGGCTTCATAGAAGACAGCTGGATATTGGTATCTGTACTGCATCCTTTCTTACTGATATCTGCTTTTTTTTTTTT
>LZPO01066342.1:10721-56257 GCA_001675575.1 Neotoma lepida | reverse complement strand
CAATACAAAAGGTAAGGGAGTATCTTTTCTTTAACAAATTGTAAGAAAAAGAAAAAAGGTCTACAGCCCAAGTGATTAAGTACAGAGATTAAGGAATGGTGTCAATGTGAGAGGCAATGTGTGTGGTAGTTCATTTCCCAGAACTTTTGAAAGAATCCCTTGCTCAAATGGTCTGTACATGATGATGCCAGAGACAGGAACAAACGTTTTCTCTTCTGGAGCATTCTGTTTGTATGCCTAGTAAATTAGCCCCAAACTGAGATTTGTTTGATAAACCATCAATTTTACCACAATGAGAACAATGACTACAGAAAACACTCATCCAAAACATCAAACGAAATGACTTATTGCCAAGGTTTCCACCAAAGGAAGAGGCACTGGGCAGCCCATATGAGGCACTGTGACTCCCCAGCTGAGCACAGCCAGGAGGAATTCATTCTGCACTTCTGCATGTCTCCTCTGACTTGTTACGGTACATTAATATCCCTAAGGTGGTGTGTGCTGCTGCTGAGTTTCTACTCTTGTAAAACATGATCAGACCTTGGAGAATGCAGAAGTTTCCTGAAATGGACAGATTCCCAAATAACATTTTGTCATTCCTCATCTGCAGTCACTGACACCTGCAATCAAATCAAAGCCAGCAAGCAGCTGGTGGCAGGTGGCAGGTAGAATTGGGACTACTGTTAAAGATGGTGTTAGTGGACTTAGAAAGAGGGAAAGGCCCCAAATCTAGGACTCAACTGGTTTTGTGCTTTCCATCCAGTGCCATCACCAGTAGTTTCTGTCACGCTGATCCTGCACTGTTGGTGTATAGAGACACGCTGCAGCAATAGCTCTGTGTACAGCAGTAACTTCCAGTTGCTGGCAATGGCTGTGAGTGGGGCAGTTTAGGTGAAGCACAAAATTTTCTGAAAATATATTCTTTGCTAGGGTATTCTACAACCCCAATCTGCTAAGAATGTATAAAGTTACATGAAATCCTATAAAGCTAGCCTACAGTCTTCTCACTGTTACAGATGCAATGTGAGCTATCCTTTGACAAGTATTTTACGGACAGTTCATATTATACTTACCAAATGGAATGCCTCTGGAGAATGCTGAAAACTAAGCAGCATATGAGAGAGAACTGCAAGAGCACCAGGTCTCACAAGAGGAAACCAAAGTCGATTAAAAACCTGCAGGACGAGATAGCATCCTCAGAGTTCACAGGAAAAGCATTAACCCTTCCTTCCCTATGGCTGACAGTCCTTTATGTGAATGTCTCCCTCTTCCTTGAAAGCCCTATCAGAGCACCTTATTAGACTTTGGGGGAGAGAAAAGAAATATAATAGGACTGAAATCAAAGAGAATTTAATGATCTAAACAATTGTCAAAACTCTCTCATTAAGTGAAAATATGTCCAAACACGTAAATAAGCATATAGCCCCCAGAGTCATTATTTATTCAGGTTACTCAGTCAATAGTTACTGAACACCTACGATTGTTTGGCATTGCTCCCGGTACTGTAGGTCATACATGGCTTATAGTTAGAGGACATGTAGAAGATGACAAAAAGTAATAACAGCGACACACGCTAAAAGTACAAAGTAGAACACAGGGACCAAGAAACATTGGGTAGCAAGAGAGTCTGTCATTTTATAGAGGGTGTTTAAANTGCTCCAGGAAAAGGGTCACATCTGAGTGTAAACTGTAGGGACATCAGCTTCACAAATACTTAGGACAAGAACATTTATAAACAAGGTGGACAGTACTGCAAAAGCCCTAGGTCCTCCAGACTGGTGTCCCAGACAACAAAGGACAATGTCACTGAAGTGAGAAATGACGGCAAGAGTATCTGGAGATGGGATAAGACAAGCTAGCAAATGGAGCTCTTGTGCAACATTTATGAGGAGCCAAAGGCAGGAGCAAGGAAGCCACTGAAATCAACGCTACAAGAGATGATGACAACTTTGGACCAAGGTAACAGTGAGGTAACTGGTTAAAAGTGGTAGTAGGATTCTGGGTATATTTTAAAGGCAGTTAGAATTTGTAGGACAGTGGTTGAGGCAATAAAATGATATAAAGGTTGCTTTAAGACTAGGACCTAAGGAAGGGAAAGCTATTTGACTGCTATTTATCAAGAGGGACAGGACCAGGTTTGAGAGTAAAAATCAGAAGATTGTAGATAAACTGAATTGAATATTTCTCTGTATTGACAGGCTACTCACTTCTAGAGTTAGTACCTATGTCTTTAGAATGTACTTTAGCTTTCTCTTGCTGCAATAAATATTTTATGGAAAAAAAAATACACAAAATCCAAAAACCCCCTGCCCCCAAAAAAGGAAAAGAGGAAAAGAAAAAGAAAGATCTGAATTTAGATACTTGAATAAATGTGTGGTGGTTTGAATGAGAACAGCCCCCAAAGGTTCATATATTTGAATGCTTAGTCACCAGGGAGTGCAACTGCTTGAGAAGGATTAGAAGGATTAAGAGGTATGGCTTTGCTGGAGAAGTGTGTTACTGGGGGTGGGCTCTGAGGTTTCAAAGGCCATGCCAAGCCCAGTGTTTCTCCCCATCTCTCTCTACCTGCTGATCAGGATATAAAGCCCCCAGTTACTCCTCCAGAGTCATGCCTGTCTGCTTCCCACCAAGATGATCATGAACTGACTCTCTGAAACTGTAAGCAAGCCCCAATTAAGTGCTTTCACTTATAAGAGTTGTTCTTGGTCATGGTGTCTCTCCTTACCATCAGAACAGTAGCTAAGACAAAATGGATATGGAATTCAAGGGCAAACAATGAAATAAAACATAAATCTNTCAGTCATAACCCAGACACCTTATTTAAAGCCATAGAGCATCTATGATTACTGCATGGTGGAGAACACTTGCTGCAGTAATTATGGATTGAGAACAAAGTGGGTCAGAAAAGGTAGAAGGAGACTGATNCCCCAGTTAAAGACAAGAGACAAGAGAGCACAATGTCCTGGAATTAAGTCAAGAAAATGTTTTAATGAGGGAGTGATTTGGCTCAGGATGTGGATCAGGGGTGGAAGTTGTCTAACCTTGATCCCCAGCACTGTGGAAAAACCAAACCCTCAAACAAAGAATATGGCGACCAATTGTGTCCTGGGTTTAGCAACACAGGAAGCAGAGGCTCAAAGGCAGTTAGGTAAAACACAGTGGCACAAAGTTTGATGACTTGGACTTAAGAGCTCATGGGAGCCAAGCATGGTGCTAAATACCTATTAACCTTTCTATGTGTGTCGACGGCAGGAGGATTGTGAGTTGGAGGTCAGCCTGACCTTCGAAGTGAGACAGTCTCAAAAAAGCAGAAGATAAAAACAAACAATATAACCANCAACAACAAAGAAACAAACTTGAAAAACAAACAAAAAAGGTAATAGGTAGACTGTGTTTTCACCTTAAATGTTTGAAAATAGCAAACTAATTTCAACTGACTATCCCTACATTGCAATGGCTTTTGCCCCCTAAAACCTATTTAAAAGAAAACCCAAACTGGGAACACACTCAGAAGTCTATGCATTCCAATGGGCTGATCCACTTCTACTCACCAGTTCTATTTTCAGCAAAGTAACATCTATCAAAATAGTAAACTTCTGAACAGCTGCTAGTCCTTTCAGGAGAGCGATTACCCATGTATCCACATGCTGAGCCAATGGCCAAGAGAGCCAGTCAATCATTCTGAAAAGTGAAAGAAGACACAATTATCAGTATTTAAAATATTTTCAACATAAGTCAAGAGTTACAATAGGTAACCATTCACTTTGTGACTCAAAGTGTAACTGTGGCCTGTCTTCAAGCACTTTCTAAACTTGTTAGCTCACAGTTTCTTTATTCAATATATTCCCATAAAAAAGCTTTATGATAAATGATCATTTCTCCTAACTGCCAAATTTCTAATGGATGCCATATAGGGATATCAAGAACTTGTTCAACAGTAACTGTTATAAGAGGAGTTTAAAATCAGACATCTGAACTAAGATGTATGAATATCAACCAAGATTTTGCTTCTTGCTAAGTAGTGAAATGTGAAACATACCATTAAAGAGGTTACATTCTGAATCCTGGTGCAAGTGTCTCCACCTCTTTCAAAATCCTACACACAATGACAACAGAAGAAAACTTCCAATCATAAAAAACACTGACTGTGTAAAATAGTCTAACGACCTGATTTTCCATTACTGTGTATTTCCTTTCTTAAATATCAAGCCAGTTCAATGGAAAAAAGACAAAGTAATATGGATTCTGATGGAATCTCTTTCTAAAGCTAGATATATAACACACTGAAGACTAGTACAACTCTTTGCAAAGTAGCCAGGCTACATGCTTATGTAATCCGATGAAGTAATCTATTTAGATGGATTAATAAAGAGTAAAGAAAAAACTCTTCAGGTTTCTGAAGTGTGAGTAACTGGTTTAAAAATCTCAATTCACAATTTATTAATTGGGAGAATCTAAATACCTTATTTTCTCTTTCTTAGTTTATCTCTAAGTTATAAACTTATTTATAGGGCTGTTCTGAAGATTAAATGAATGAATAACACTGGAAATACTCATCATGAATGTAACCTTCCACCAAATACTAACCCAGGGAGCAATTAGCATCTTGTTTTTTGTTTACTTTTTGTTTTTTTTTTCGAGACAAGATTTCTCTGTGTGGCTTTGGAGCCTGTCCTGGAACTCGCTCTGTAGACCAGGCTGACCTCAAACTCACAGAGATACGCCTGCCTCTGCCTCCCGAGTGCTGGGATTAAAGGCATGCGCCACCACCGCCTGGCTAGCAATTAGCATCTTTTTAAGAAGCTTATTATTGTTGTGTGAGTATGTATATGTGTGTGTGTATGCATGCCTTGACACACACAAGGAGGCCAAAGCATGGGTTCTGAGGAATGAACTGAGGTTGCTAGACTTGTGCAGCAAGTATGTTTATCCCATTGAGCCATCCTGTTAGTCCAGCAATAAACACCTTGATCGCACAAAATGTCAAATATAAATACTGAGGATATAAACTGTGACCATGTTANCATGTTAAAAGTACTGACATCGACATTATATAACTATCTACCTTAAGACCGGAATATCATCATTATCAATCTTTTTCTTTTGGCTTTCAAGACCGGGTCTCACTCTGTTGCACAGCTGGCTCACTCTGTTGCACAGCTGGCTCACTCTGTTGCACAGCTGGCCTTAAACCTGTAGAAATCCTCTTGTCTCAGGCTCCCAAGTATTGGGTTTAGCGCAGTGCACAATGATGTTTTTTTGCTTTTCAGATTTAAATGCTCTAAAAAGTATGAAGTGTGGATCCCAAGTACAATGCATACTAACTGCCAGTTATCTGGGTGCCCCTCATTCCTCACATAAATTTTATTTCTTTTCTTCTTTTTCTGGCTTCTTCCAACAATAATGATTACAAGTCATTGAAGTAGTTGCTATTAGCTACTCTTTTATCATCCAACTATTGCAGGGCTGCTTTTCAGAAAAATCTGTAGTCGTTATACAGAGACTAAGAAAGAGACATATGTGCATTTCTGTAGAGTATATTCAAGCTGGGGGCAGGAACATGGTTGAGCTGGTAGAGCGCTCATTGATTAATCTCCAGCACTTCATAAATCAGATATGGTGGCACATGGGTGTGGTGGCACACGCCTTTAATTACAACACTTGGGAGGCAGAGGCAGGCAGATCTCTGTGAGTTAGAAGTCAGAAAAGGAACATAACAAGACTGTCTCAAAGGGAAAAAAAAAGCAAAATAAAACCTACAGGAGTATCCTCATGCTGGGAACATCCCTTAGTGGTGGAGCGCTTGTCTAGTATGTGCAAGACGCTGGGCTTTATTAACAGTATTGCAGTCCTCACTCCCAAACATTTATCTCCAGCATTGTTTATGACATGGTAAAATTGTAAAAATGTAAATGGCTACCCATAAGGTAAAGATAAATAAAATTAATATAAATATAATAAATAAACAAGAACTATAAATATATTGGAATACTGATAATGCAGAATACTGTGGAGGAATTTGAGTACTGAGGAAGTTCTATATAAAGCTACCCATGGCAATCTAAAATGGAAAGATATGAGCAGGGCATAGTGGCTTATCTGTAATCTCAGCACTTAAGAGCCAAAGGTAGGAAGACTTTCATAAGTTTGAGGATAGCCTGGACCACAGAGTGAATTCTAAGCCAGCCTGGGCTAGACTAGAGTCTCAATCTGTTCTCTTCTTCCCCCCAAATAAAAGATCTGAGATACTGTCAAATTAAAATTAATGCCAGTAAGTTAAAAACAACAACTACTTAGTTTCGTTTAAGTGGAAATATGCACATGAAAATGAGGTAGTGTGAGCACCTGTCTGGCTCTTTGGACTTCCTGCCCTGTGAACAGTGGCTCTGCCAGTGCAGAACAAGTGCAGGTAAGACCAGAACCTTCACCTCAGTCTGAGGAGAGGACTGACTGGAAGGAGGGAGGAGTAATGTCCACTTGACAACGGTTCTTTATCACTGTTAATCACTTATTTAATCAGCTTTTTCCTTGAGTCCTCTTCTAGCTTCTCATCTTATAATGGTCTCCTCTTGTTGTGGTCTGAGTCGCTGCATCTTTCTGAGACTCATGCTGAAATCTAAGCCTGAGTTGAGAAGTGAGGCCTGTGGGAGGCACTAAAGCCATGATGAAGGCCCTTATGACTGGACGAGTACTCTAATAAAGATGCTGAAGGGGAACATATGGAAGGATCCACGGTCTTGATTTCAGAATTTTCACCCATCAGGACTGTAAGATATGTACTTTTTACTTTTGTTTGTTTATAAATTACCCAGTCTAAGTTTTTTTTGTTTTTTGTTTTTTAAGTAACAGCCTAAACAGGTTATGACAGAAGTCATTCATGAGACAAGTTTTTGAGTGTGTACTCTAAAGCTAGTATGGCATTAGGTACTGAGAATGCTATGGTCAGATTTGCTTTCTGCCCCAAATTGGAAGGAAAAGCCAGGAAACCTGTCAACTGTCATCAGGAAACTGTCAACTGATGGGTGATGTTCTGTAGGCTGTGGAAATGTGTTGTTCTGATTGGTTGACAAATAAAGCTGTTTGGCTAACAGTGAGGCAGAATAAGGTTAGGCGAGACATTCTAACTAGAGAAAGGGGAAGAAGGAAGCAGAGCAGAGCAGACGCCGCTAGCCACCGCCAGGATAAACAAGGTGTAAGGTACNGGTAAGCCATGAGCAGTGTGGCAAAGTACAGATTTATAGAAATGGGTTAATTTAAGGTATAAGAGCTAGCTAATGGGAAGCCTGAGCCATTAGGCCATAAGTTTGTAAATGATATAAGCCTCTGTGTGTTTACTTGGGTCTGAGCAGCTGCGGGAGCGGGGTGGGACCAGAAAAACTTTTTCCTATAGGCAACAATCACTAAGCAGTGTTCCTGAGGTCTGCACTATGCTCTAGAATATCAAATGCAATTCTTGGGTTGTACTTTAATTTTAACCGTGGCAGTCCTTTGTATTTCAGCCTTCTCTCCTCCACTGATGTGCTGTTTCCATCTAATACTTTGAAGTCTAGTGTTTATAAGTAAGGGCATTTATTCCTACAGCTCAAAGAAATACACACAGCTTTAAAACCGTAACATTAAAACAGGCAATATTATGAAAAGCAACAAAACAGAGTTAATCATAAATTATGGAATATAAAACCAACTTTCACTTCTACAAGGCAGCTTGAGGACTCCATCCAGCTTCCAGATTTACTTGACCCAATGCTTTTATAGATAGGAAATTTTATATAGACAAATTGACTTCAGACTTCTTTTGAAAATTCTGATGAGGCAAGACCAGATTCCAGTTTCTGTGTATCAACAAACACCTGGAGCTGAGGCCTATCTTTCTCTGTCAGAAGTTGCTTATGCACCCCAGTCCCCATCATTTCACTGACTCCTGGTCTGTCTCATACTTGAATGTTATCCATGTTCTTGGAATATATTTACACTTGACCAACTAGAAGACCATTGTAACAAAACAGGTTTGATTTCCACAAATGGTAGAGACAGAATTCAAAGGACTTAGTGATATTAATCAAAGTGAGTAAGAAAAAGAATGGAGTTACACTTGTTTCTAGATTTGTGATCTGAGAAGTTAGAAGCACAAGTTACAGATTAATTGGTTCCATTAATTAAACAGCACAAAAAAGAAACTAGAGTGAGTCTGTGTTATAGAGAGTAGCATTAGTGAGCATGGCACTTTCTGAGTGCTCAACATAACATACTTCAGTTCAAGTAACTGTAGTAACAGAGACACAGAAGCACTGTAATCCTCACCTCTTGTTTAAACAGCCTAAATACATACGATGGAAAAACTCAAGGAACAAAATTAAGCAGCTAAGAAACAAGAGAAANTTAAAGCTCAATTAGAAAATAATACTGTCATCACAACACAGAAACTCAACAGCCAAACAAGCACTATGGATGGGNACCTTCACAGAGGAAAATGAGCAGGTTTTAGGACAAGGCAGGTCCTCCCTGACTTACAACACTGTTCAAGACCTCTTGTAAATGGAAAAGACCATAGGAGTAAAGCCTTAACTATAACAACCTACCAAATAGATTCAGCAACACAGTCTGATGTAGACTACTGGGTGCTTACCCTGCTTGTGTGGCTCCCTGTGTCTACTCAGCATTTCTAGAGTGTATCATACTTCACACTCTAGCCCAGGAAAAGCAGAATTAAAAATTCGAAGCATGGCTTCTACTAAATGCTTGTTTTGGCACCATTAGCAAGTTGAAAAGTCATAAACTGAGCCGACCTAAGTCAGACACTGTACTGGTATGTCCCTCTAATACCCAAGGCGTTGCTTCTTCTTACTTTAAAGCACACGGTCACCTCAGCGAACCCTTCCTTAGCCATCTTACTGAAAACGGCAAACCACTTATTTACAGCCTACTCCTCTTCTTGTCCACCTTTCCCAATAAATACTTANTATCATTTAACATACTAAATTATTAACTGTATATTCTAAAATGAAATTTAAATCCAAAACAAAATCAATTCAGCAGTGGGGCAAAAAAGCCAGGCCTGTCTAACTATGGCATCCATTACTACACAATATAACATTTTTAAAATCAGGATGAATGCTGGAATTGGTGAATTATTGCTACATTACTGTTGGTCTCTCTGACTATAAAGGAAGCTCATGAAAGTATATATTTTTATCAATTTACTCAGGGTATTTTGAGCGCTGCTTGACACTCTTGTTAAGTGCTCAATAAGTCACTTTGTTTTTTGGGAGTATTTTGTTTGTTTTTTTCGAGACAAGGTTTCCCCGTGTAGCTTTGGAGACTGTCCTGGAACTCTCTCTGTAGACCAGGCTGGCCTCGAACTCAGAGATCTGTCTGCCTCTGCCTCCCAAGTGCTGGGAATAAAGGTGTTGGGCCACCATCGACCGGCTTCAGCAAGTCACTATGAATGAATGACTGAATACAAGCATAAGAGTGCTGCAAAGGGCAAATCAGTTTATATCTAGACAAGGGACAAGAGACTGCAGATCATTTAGGATAAGAAGAAAAACCTGTTATCAGAAACACCTGACAATCAGACTAGCAACAGCCTCTACCAGCAACAGTAGATACCCAACAACAATGTGCTATTAATTTCAAAATGTTAAAGAAAACAGGTATCAAATNAGAATTTTGTATCTGGTCAGATTCATCCATGTATAAATAAGGGAGAGAAAATAAATTCCAAAGAGGCAAAGGTAGGGGCTGGAGAAATGACTCAGTGGTTAAGCGCATGTGTTGCTCTTGCAGGGGATCCAGGTTCAATTCCCAGCACACACCTAGTGGGCTCACAACCATCTATAACTCCAGTTGCAGGAGCTGACTTCCTCAGACACTAAGCATGCATAAGGGTACACATACATACATGAAAGCAAAACACATACATAAAATAAAATAAATCCAAAGAGGCAAGGGAAAAGGTATCATCTATGGAGTCCGGTTGAAAGAGAAAATAAAATCCTTACCTAGCTAAGAGGAACAAAACCAAACCCAGAACCAAATAATGATAACAACTACCACCCCGCCCAGAAAGGCTGCAGGAAATAGTTAAGGAATAAAGAATGTAGAAAAACAACCCAACCAAACAACTTCAGATGTGACTAAAAAAAGGTAAGCCATTCTAATTAATTTGGAGAAACTACAAATTTATTTCATGATTTCAGTTTTAGAAATTTCTCTACATTTTCCACTATGCACACAAAAAGCCAGAATAGTCTCTTCTCAGGCCTGTAATTAATGTCTGGTATAAACAACCACATACCTGCAGAGCGCTTGGGTCATACTTGCATCTTTCACATTCGGATCGGCCGTCAGGCTCCTGATGAGGACTGTGATCATTTGCAGAGGAATATGCTGCACAAGGCTTGCCAAGGCGACTGACGGCTCAAAGGATGCATCTAGTTTTTAGTTAGAAAGATAGAGAAATATGGCAAAGAGGTTCAAAGTTTAGTAGTTTAAGGGAAAAAAAAAACTACATACACACTTGTAGAAAAGGTGCTACAAGAAGTTGTTATACTGTACCTCATGGGTAGACTCTAAATTGAAAGTTAAATCATAGAAAAGAGAGGTTAGAAGTGAATAGCAATAATCACTCATTCTATAGACACAGTGCTGAATTATAAAAACTATTGGTAAATTTAGTCAATAAGCTACTTCATTGTTAATGTTACACTTTTTGGGTATAGATACTGCTTTGAAAAGCAGTAATCAGTAATAAATCAACTATAACCTTTGCTCTCCTCTCTAGACATGCTCACTGTCCTAATCAAGATCAGAAAGAAAAAAAAAAAGAACCAGTCAGATATCATTCTAATTTCCATGTCAGAGGTTCTAAAATAATTAAGAAATATTATAGTACTCATTATACTACTCTAAGAGAGACTTAAAAATCTTGAGTAGACATTAAGGTGAAAGGGGCTGGCTTTGTTTATATAAAATGTCAGGCATTAACATGGTCAGCTTCACCACTACAGTTTAAAGACTTGGAGAAGAAATCTAACAACTATGACAAACTACAAGTACAAGCACAGGAAGGGGAAGATAATGTACCTGGTATATCATAAATGCTTTATATGACAGGAGCTTTAAAAACTCAATCCTCATTTCTGGTTAAGATAAAAAGAGGACAGCTTCACAAGTTCAGTCTGACTGGCAGATTTTAAAGCACCTCCAAGGACAGACACAGACAAAATTCTTAGGTCAAAGTGTTCCCTTAGTTCTTTGAACCTTCCCACGTTTCTAAGGATGCAGTTCATGATAAAGACAAGCATTTACCTAATCTGTCATACTTCCTTTGTCATACTTCATATTTGTTTTCATGCTACCTGGATCTCTTGTCACATATACTGTTGTGGAGTGAAAGTGACAATACTTTAAAAAACACTACACAGTAAACTGTGGCAATCTTATAACAGATTGCGCACCACCCGTGGACTTTTTTTAAAAATGAGAACAATGAAAAACAGAAAAACAACTTCAACAAGATAAGTTACATATAGTAATAATAATATGGTAAGCATCACATGAGACCATTAGTCAGTAATGACTACAAGCTTTTCATAATGGCTGTTAGCCTGTAAGCATTCCAAAACTGGAGCAGAGGCTGCGTAATTAGCTGACTCGTTCAGTGACAAAGGCCTTTGGACTTAGGCATCCGCAACCTTTTGGCTACAACATAAGACTCTGAACAAGGCAGTGAAGCGGAACAAAATTTTGGTTAATAGTATTTAGAACACTCTCCCTCAAGAATGCCTCTTACTGGAGGGTTTACTCAAATAAAATATGCTCGCCGACTTCCCAGTCCNCCCAAAGAGAATGTTTTCGGGCACAAAGTGCAGTGTGTTTGAGACACGTTGAATTTCCAAGGCATATTTTCCTGAAATAATGACCCTTACCTGTGGAAGAGATGCTTGCAAAAACTTCTTGCAGAGAAGGTAGCAGCGTGGAGGGCTCAGCCTTCCAGATATTTTGTAGTAAGTTACTCACTTTTGTTACCTGGGAGACATACTCCCGCAGCTCCTTCTCCTGGGTGGACACACACTGGAAGTGACCTATCGTTCGGACCAGCTGTTGACAGAAGGTAATGGACAGTTTCCCTTTGGGGACGCACTGCACGAAATCCGTCAGAAGGTCGCTCAGACGGGCACAGAGCTGCGGCTCCGGCCGCTCACAGACCATTCGCAGCACCTCCACCTGCAGCAGGCTGAAGAGGTCCAGCACCGACGGGCAGCTCATGATCAGCTTCAGGCCGTTGTGAATGTAGTCCAGGATGGCTACGTCCTTCCTGTCCAGTGAGTGGTAGCCCTGTTGAAGGAGGCCCAACACGAAGGTCTTGTTGAAGAAGGACTCGAACTCCGGCCGGTGGTACCGCGCGTAGGCCTCCAGCACCTGGTGGCCCACTTGCCGCTGGAACGGGTCCGGGCCCTCCAGGATGAGGCGGGTCGTCAGGTCAAACATGGCCTCGCACTGCGCCTCGTCGAGCCAGTGCTCCGCGGACTCCACCACCTTCCGCACAATCATCCGCTTGAGGGGCAGAGGGTGCGAGGAGCTCACCAGGCCCTCCAGGATCTTGTCCATCGTGGCCACGCTGCAAGGCCGGGCCCAGGGGACGAAGAGCGGGCGACGGCGGCCCCGGGGGGGCAGCAAAGCGCCGCGGCGGAGGTGAACTTGGAGCCAAGCAGCAGCAGGTCCGGCCACCACCACCACCACCGCCGCCGCCGCCTCAGCAGCCACATTTATCGAGTGGGAGGGCCCATGCGAGCCGGGACGCCCAAGGGCTGCGGGTCCCCGCGGTGCACCTCCAGCGCCGGAGGCCGGCACACGGCAGCCTCGCCGGGCCCGCGGCCCCGCTCAGCATCCGGGCGCGGGCCCCTCCAGGCCCCCGGGCTGAGCCGGCCGGTGACGCGCACCTCCGCGTCCCGGGCAGTCAGGAGGCGCTGTCACCGAGAGCACCGCGAGCAGCCGGGGAGACGAGCTGGAGGCGGCGGACACCCTTGACCCGGAAGCAGAGATACCGGCAACCGGGAAGCGAAGCGCCTACATTCGACCCACTTCCTCCTAGCCCCGCCCCTTCCCCGCCCCTCGCCCCATCTAGCTCCTCCCCTCCCGTACAGGCCACGCCCTTTTCCCGACGCGCAGGCGCCGCGGCACTGGATGAGTCACGCGGCCACTGCGGCGTCACAAGCGGACAAACGGGGCTGCTCAGGCCGTCCCGAGGCGACGTCGCTGCTCTGAGGTCCCTGTCGCCTTCCTTCGATTCTGGCGGTGTTGCTGGTTAGGGCTCCAGAGAGCACGGAGCACGACCGGATGGAGAGTGTGTTAGGCCGCTGGCGGCTGCCGGGAGAGAAGCAACTGTCGCGGAGCCGCCCGAGTGCACTGTCCAGGGCGCTTTTAAAGGCAAAGAAGGCGGGAAACTGCGTCCTTGTTTGCCGTTGGCAGGGGGANGTAAAGGAAGCAAGCAGTTAGCTGGGGGCGTTTCTCCAGTTTTCTAGAACAGGGCTGGGTACAGGACTTTTCACGGTGGGGTAGAAAAGGGTTAGGGTTAGGGGTGGTAGTGGCAGTTTAAGCTGAAACCAGCGATGGCTCCAGCCGAGACAAGATGGAGGACCCTTTTACCCTGTCGCAGTCTGGGTCACGGTACTTAGGAGAATTTGAGGAAGTGTTGTTTATTTGAAAATCTTGTGTCTGAGAAAGTTTTGGAAGCTCGAGAAGTGAGGAAGTGAGAAAAGTATAAGAATAAACAAACTTCTTGAGAAATCTTTCAGAAGACGTTGTTGAGTCAAGACATGCTCCAATGTCTAAAGGACTGGTTTTTTTCCCCATGGAAAGATTGCTCAAGTAAAGGCAGTACGGGTAGCTCAGACATTGAGCGATGATTCGAAACGAGGTTGTGGTAAAATACAATTCATGAGCTTTTGTATCCTGTACACAGTGAGTGTATAAGCTGCGCCTCAAGTAGGCTGGAGTGTAAAGTTGAGAAGGAAAGTATGTGTATGTGCCTGTGTAAGAGTACTTTGGAAAGAAAACTTTTGACGATGCCATAAAGTTTACATTAAAGATCTTTTACAGCAAGAAAGGACAGATGCAGTCATCATACATGTGCCCTTTCAAGTTAAATCCCAAAGATTCAAAACGATTTTAAACTCTAGGCCTGGGCANGTGACCAAGCGGTNAAAGTATCCGACAAGGCCCTGGATTTGACCCCCTGTACTGAAACAAACAAAAACTTTTAATCACAGGCTTTTACTTTGGAAAATGTTGCCTAATTATAGCTTCCTGCAACGTTGTTTAATATAGCTGTGAAATCAGACATTGTTATTNTTATATACCTTTTATACTGTCCAATAAGAAAAAAAGGTAACTTGTTTCCATTTCGCTGGAGTGCTCCTTTTTTTCTTAAGTCCCAAACATGATCACATCAATATATTTAACACATTCATTTTCATAATATTGAAAATAGCAATTGAGAGTCGTTAGGAGTTGGGTGAAGGAAAACTGGAGACTTGGTTTGTACAAAGGAAGAGATGGGAAAAAAGAGGTTGGACCTAGACTTAAGAAGGGCTTTCAAACTCCTTTTTTTCAGGGAGGACGATAAAGCCACAGAGAAAAGTTTGGTTGTCTTTCCTGCTACATTTGAAAACAAATACAGCAAAGAAAGTGATTGTGGCATTTGTTGTTGCTTTTGTCCCAGGCTGCCCTCAGAAAGGCTTAGTGGAGTATTATCTTGACTTACTGATTCCTCCTGCCTCCCACCTCTCTAATGCTGAGCTTACCTACCTTTGCCACTATGCACCATTTCATGAAGAATTTAATCACAGAATAATTCCCCTTCTAGGCATATACCTCAAAGAATTAAAAGCAATGACTACAATATATCAGTGTTCCCGGAATCATTATTTAAAATGACCTACAGGTGAAAACTATTNATGAACAAANGAATGGATAAGTAAGATGTGATACATGCATACAAAGGGACATTATTCAGCATTAAAAAAGAAATTTTGATACATGAACAAANGCTGAACACACTAGCCTTAATGAAGGAGCTACTTACAAAACAAGAAATACTGTATGATTCCATGTATGTTCATTAGCTAAAAGAGTCAAGTTAACAGAGACAGAAAAGTAGAGTATTTATTTAGAGGGTGTTCATTTCTGCTTAGAAAGATGAACAGTTCTGGAAATGAACAGCAGTGGTAAGTGTATGATAACGTGAAAATATTTTGCCACTGAACTTAACACTTTAGAGTGAAGTCTTATGGCTAGAGATCACAGAGTGCTTGCTTGCNTAGCATGCTTTAAGCCCTGGACCTTAGCACTTGGTAAACTGGTTAAGGTGGTACTTGCCTATAATACCAACACTCGGGAGGTAGATACAGGAACATCAGGAGATGGGTATCTTCTTTTATATAGGCCAGTCCAGGCTATATGAAATGCTNTAAAAAGAATATATAAAGAAGTAGTCTAGCTAAAAATGATCAAAGTGCATGAAACACATTTAATTGAAAAGGGCATAAAGATGGCAAATATGTATAGGAAAAGATATTTAGTATCACTAGCCACAAAAGCAATGCAAATGAAAACCATGAGGTACCAAGACATACTGTTAGAGCAGTGAACTTTAAATTGATGACAACTGTGGCAAGGATGCAGAGAAAATAGGTAGATATGACTGGTGTTGATACAAAATGGTTTAGCTCCTCTGAAAAAGTATTTGGCAGTTTCTTTTTTTCTTTTTAAAACAGGGTCTCATTATGTAAGCAGGTTTGCCTCAACTTGTAATTTTTCTGCCTCAGACTCTGAAGTACTAGAATTATAGGCATGCTTCTCCACATCTATCTTATTGCGAAGCTTCTTAAAATGAAACATGTTGGCTGGAGTGATGACTCAGCAGTTGAGAGTGCATACTGCCAGCATTTGGATCAAAGTCCCCACCCACATTGGTTCATTTACAGAAGCCTGTAATTCCAGCTCCAGAAAGACCAGTGCCTGTGGCCTCAGTGTGCACCTACACTGGTGTGCATACCCACTCCCACACAGACATATATGCATAACTCTCTTATACACATCTAGAAGTGTATAAGACCTCAGTGTGCACCTACACTGGTGTGCATACCCACTCCCACACAGACATATATGCATAACTTTAAAAATCTCTCAAAATTAAACATGTAATTATCACATGACCATGTAGTTGAACTCTAAGATATTTATTTCAGGGAAATGAGAACTTATATTCAAATAAAAATAGTCATACACAGATGTTTATGGTAGTTTATGTGTAATAGTCAACAATAATGACAATCAACAGAATGGTTAAACTGGATAAATAAACTGTTTCACTCAAAACATAGAATAGCAACAAGAAAAAGCAACAGACTATTATANGCACACCCACTTGACTAGTGCCAAGGGCGTTATTCCAAGCTAAAGAGGCAATCTCCAAGGTCATACACTAAGTCTCTTTAGTATTGTCAAAAAATATTTTTAGAGATGAAAGATGGGTGGNTATTACAGTTTAGGATGATAGAGGAGGGTTGGTATGACTAAAGGAGTNGCACACAGTTGACTGATGAACTGGTTCTGCACCTTGATAAAAATGGCATGTAACTATACATGCATGCATGCATACATTCATGTGTACACACATAACATCATACAGGTGTCAATTTTCTGATTTTTATATTGTGCTATANTTAGGTAAGATATATAACATGGGGGGAAATGAAAGGAAGGGTTCAAAGGATCTCTATATTTGTAACTCTTTGTAATCAACTTCAAAATAAAAAGACAAGTGACCTCCCACTCTCATATCCAGCCTTAGTTTCTAAGTGGTCAGAGCTTATGGTTAGGTGATTCTGCTGCACCCTGTATTCTCCCCAACAAACAAACAACCACAGCCTGTAATATTTAGAAACGGTGATGCTGGAGCTTTCCAAATCATATTTCAAGAGACAAATGTACAGAGATGATGGACTAACTGAATTTTTGCCTTTATCTAGTTATATATAACTGAAGAACAATGTATGGATAAGTCATAGTGGCCAGGAATAAAAGTTCTTATTTCTACTCGTCATTAAGCTAAAAAAGAGTTAAGAATTCTGTGTAATAGAGATCCCAGCACGTCTGGGCCATACCCTCGTGTAATAAGGAATTGCNGATTGTAAAGAAGTGTAGACAGACACTGTCTTAGGTTGCTTGGATNCCATGACAACGTACCACACACTGGGAGGCTTAAACAACTGAAGTGTATTCTTTCACAACTCTGGGTGCTACAAGCTTAAAGTCATGTTGCCAGCAGACTTTCTGGTTGTCACTTTGTTGTGTCTTCATGTGAACATTTCTTTTTGTGTGCAAGGAGAAAGAAGAATTTCTACTCTCACCCCACTTTTGTCTCTTGTCCTATAAGAGTAGAAGAAAGACTATCTGGGGAGAGGAAGGGGTCCAAAGAGATTTTATTTATACACACACACACACACACACACACACACACACACACACACACAAACACAAAAGCAGAAGTGCAACTGTTTGTGGGGAGGAAGGGGACTGTGGGAAGGGGGAAAGGAGTAGGGCCAAGGACGGTTCATGGGGCTTAAACATGTTCTCTCTCTCTCTCTCTCTCTCTCTCTCTCTCTGTGTGTGTGTGTGTGTGTGTGTGTGTGTGAAAATGTCATGAAACCTATTTTGTATGCTAAATAAAATTAAAAGACAATAAAAAACAAAAATAACAAACACAAAAGAACACCAGTCTTATTAGATAAGTGCTACATTTAGTTATCTTCTAAAGATTTTTAATCTCCAAATATGAACACACAGAGGGGAAGTGAGGAATATAACACATGGATTTGGGAGTTAGTTGTGGGGGGCAAAATATAGTCCATAACAGAAATCAGTTTCCCCTACTGTGGACTGTTCTTGCTCTTATCTGAAAAACAGACAATTTTAAGTCAGTCTATCACCTGAAATAGAGGTCAATTGAATTTTAAATTGGGGTAGAGCTCAGAAATATGAAATTTTTAGCACCCTAGGTGATTGCTTACTCACAAGCAGACTTGAATACATACAGATCTTCTTGCAGTATATTATAGTCAGAAAATAAGTGCAAACAGATTAAGCCCTCTATTGATAAAACTGTAATGCTGTAGGTTTTATGTTCTTTGTGGATAGCTGTAATAAAGTCACTTTTTTGTTTGATTTTGTGTGTTCATTGTGTGGAATAGTAGAGAAAGAAACTCACTTTGAAAGATCTAGAAAATGAAGACATCTTAAAATTCAGGGAAAAGCCAGACTGAGTAGCAAATGGGCTTTACATTTGTATTGTGAGCCACATGTGGTGTTAGACACCTGTAAGCCCAGCACTTGGGAGATTGAGGCATCAAGAGTTTAGAGTTATCCTCTGCTACAGAGTGCATTTGAGTCCATCCTTAGCTACAGGAGACTTTGTCTCAAAAACCCAATGTCCTTGGAACCTACATGGTGGAAAGAGAACTGACTCCTAAAAGTTGTCCTTTGACACATGTGCTGTGGTACCCACTCCCCATAAATAATGTTTTTAAAAGAAATGAAAATGGAATTAGATGTGGTTCATATGATTCCTAGATGGAATTAGGGCCCTATTTGAAGTTAGAGATCATGACTATTAGTGAGACCTGTCTATTTTCTTTGCATATAGCCATGCTCACCGTTACAAATCTAAGCAGAGAATAAGTAAGTAGAGAGTGGGATGGAACCACCTGTGATGTAGCCAAGTCCAGGGTAGTAGGATTATAAGTGCCAGCACTTACTTACTGGGCCAAGGTTACCTGATACCGCTGGTGAGAAATGAATCTTGACCAGGCACAGGCTGGAGGGGTCACAGCAAGACTGAGGCTGTGACAAGTTTATGCAAGCAATCAGACTTTGTATGCCCTTATCAGAAATAAAATATACTGGTGCTTTCCAGGAAGAATAGAGTGGTAGTTGCCAGNATACAATGACACTTGCAAGCTATACAAGATACATAAGATTAATGTCTAAGAAAAATTGTCCTGTCAAATTTTTATATGCTTTTTTTGTTTACTTCTAAGGAACACAGAGAAACACAGAGGTGGCCTGAATGCTCCACTGCCCGAGGGAGTGCCTCAGTTTCTCAGGAACTGAAAGGGACACAGTGCCTCAGGAGCCATGGGCTTTAAAAACCTATGACACACACTTCTCAAGGCAGCTAGACCAGGCCAACTCCAGGACTCCCTTGCACAGGATGAAGGCAGTAAAGAGTATATAAGTGTTAGGGGATGGTTGTAANCGACCATGGGATTTGACTTGTAAAAGGCATTAGTGAGACTGAGGGAGTGAGAGACAGTGAAAAAGTGCTGGAATCAATAAATTGTAAGATCTGGTCGGGCCGGAAGACCGAGTCCTGTAGTTTCCGTTAGAGGGAGTAAGCTGGAAAGATGCAAGGTGCCTAGAAAATGGGGTGTTTNAAGTCCATACGTCATGGGAATGGCAGGGGTTGAGTTTTGACCATGAGAGTAAGTGGCTGGGGGTGGGGGTGGAGGAGAACTGGAAGGCAGGGGTCAAAATCTTTAGCTTAAATTAGGGCACTGGGTGGCAGAATATTACATATCTGCGTGGGTACTGAAATCAACTGTAAACTATGACAAAAATAAGTTCTAAAGCCATAGCCATGAGTCAGGAGCTAAAATCTGAGGAATAATGTTAGAGACTGTGTCACAGAAACNGCACTGCAACAGGGGAATGCAGTACTGTAACTTAAACTGAATGATGTTTCTTTGGAGAGGAAAACAGAATAGTCCAAAGGACTGGAGACTTGATTTGGGCTTTTTGAGGGAATTAAAATCAGGTGTGAATGGAGTAAGCTGCTTCCTCTTCTTCCTCATCGCTCTCTTTTTTTCTTTNTTTCTTTTTTTGAGAGTGGCTCTCACTGTATATCCAGACTTCCTTGAACTCATTATCTTGTCTCATTCTCTAANGAAATCACACTACACAAATGCCCACACACACGTGCACCTACAGACCATGCACATACATATATATACATAAATAAAAAAATCCATTTTAACATAACATAATACTAAGATATAATTTGCTACTTATGTACCCGTGAATGATAGGAGGAAAACTTAAAATTTTCCGTTTTCCATAATTAAACCATTGTTTGTACAAGAACAAAGAATTTAGTATGCACAGTAAAACCTTGATAACACAGAATAGTCTTGAAGTTGTTTGAGGCAGTGTCCACTGGCACATGTGAAGTTCGAAGCATGTTCTATATTTAGAAATAAGGATGATGTAACATGGACAAACACACTAGAACACCTCATCTTTACTAAGCATTTGACTTTGAATTTGTTTTTGGTCATATGTTCAGAAACCTTTTACTCATGCCAAAATTTTCATGACCCCCCCATGTTTAGTTACATGACTCCATATGGGGTCACAACCCACAGTTTAAGAAGCTGGGCAGTAGAAGATTAAAGGACCCGCCCCCATGCTCANAGATTAGCAGAACAATGTGAAATGGTTATATTGCCAAAAGAGTTCTACAGATTCAATGCAGTCTCTGTCAAGATGTCANTGCCGTTTTTTCACAGAACAAGAAAAACATCTTAAANTTGACATCGAAGCTTGAAAGACTCCTTATAGCCAAAGCAATTTTTAGCAGGAAGAGCAAGGTTGAAGCATTACAGTATCTTATCTCCATTTATATAACAGAGCTATAGCAATAGAGATTTAGAAATGAAATTTGGCAAAATGATGTGTTTCATTTTAGAGATTTTGGAAAATTAATGTATGTGCACAATACCATAGATACNTATTCAGGATTTCAATTGGAACTACTTTAAGTTCTGAAAAGGCTGATTCTGTAATTGCACATTTACTAGAAGCCATGGCCATCATGGGGATATCTGTACAAATTAAGACTGACAATGCTCCAGCATGTCTCTAGTAAAATGAAACCGTTTTTTTGCATATTATAACATAGAGCATAGGGTATACCACACAATCCTACAGGACAAATAGTTATAGAAAGGTCTAATAATTTAAAAGATACGTGTAATAAACAGAAAAGGATAATCAAGACCCCCAGAGATAGATTACACAGTGCTTTATTAACTTTGAATTTTCTAAATGCTAATGAGAAAGAAATGACAGCTGCAGAGAGACATTGGATAATAGGNAAAAACTACTGAGTTAAATGAGCTTGTATAGTTTAAGGGTGTGTTGATCTCAGAATGGAAACCAGGATATGTGTTACATTGAGGAAGAGGTTTTCCTTTGAGTCCACAGGAAAAGAAAAGTTATGGATATCATTGAGATTTATAAAGATTAGATGTGAACAGGAGAGACTTCCTGAATAAGGAGAGGCAATAGTTCATCAGACAGCTTAGTCATTCAGTCTAAACTAACTTATTTGATTAGGTATGAAAAATGAAAATAAAACATAGTAACATTTTCAAATGATAATTTAGCAAAGGCACACTTGCCTTATTGGCATGAAAGGAAAAATGGGTTTTCTTAAGCCATATGTCCAAATTCCCCGTTAGAATGTTAGACTGTAGATTGCCATATGGCCCACACCATCTCAGACATCAGCTTTTGAGTTTTCTTCTTCAATAAAAAGGATATTTTTGTTGTTTGGCATTAAAAGCACAGTTAAGAGATTTAAAATGTTTTAAGTAAATTCAAAGGGTTACTGTTAATATTCTGACCCACCCCTTGGAAACTAATGATATTATTCTGACCCACCCCTTGGAAACGAATGATATTATTCTGACACACCACTTTGTGCCACTGTGCATCCTGACGTAAAAATCTCATTTTGGGGAAGGCCCCTCTCCTTCCTCTCTTTCTTCCACTTTCCTCCCACAATGTGTACACTCCTCGACCCCCCCTTCCTTTCTCTTTCTCTTCTCTCCCTCTTTCCTATCTTCTCTGTCTNTCTATTATAATAAACCATTTCCACACTGATGCAGCATCTGGGTCATAAATGACTGTCTGCTGCCACCCCNCCACCATGCCCGTATGGCATGGGTTGCCTGCCAGCCTGCTGCATCTGCCTAGCATGTCAGCACGTTTCCCTGCACACACAGGATACCCTCGGGGGTTCCCCACGAAATTTATCATAACAGTTACTACAGTTCAAGCTTGTTTTTCTAAATCTTTTAAGAGTTGCAGTGATTTGGGGCTAAGATAAATATTTGAGTAGGGAGAGGGAGGTGGTAGCCAATGCCTTTAATCCCAGCAGAGATAGGCAGACCTGGATGAGTTAGTGTTTAGAGTTACAGTGAGCAAGGTGGTGGCAGTGCATGCATTTAATCCTACCACCTAGGGATAAAACAGTTCCTATTTTGTGTGTTTGCACACTAGAGAAATCACATATCATATACAGATTATTATAAAAGCTCTCTACAGGGTTACTAGAAAAACAGCTAATTTCCAATGGGGACAAGGACAAAGAGCAGCTTTTNTGACTACCAGTAAGCTCTTCTCCATGCATGCAACCCTGACCAATATTGAACCAAATGATACCCTAATTATGGACATCATATTTATTGGTGAATTGGCAACTGAGGACTCTTCATAGAGCAAAAAGGAGCCCACCAACATTTGCCAGTTGGCTTCTATTGCAAATGCTTCCCATACACAGAGAATAAATATTGTCTCTGAGAACAAATTTGGACATTTCATGAGGCGTGGAGAATCTTATACTCAGTCATTGCCAACCACTCTNTTGTCATAAGGGCACCCCTTACAATGAAGGATTGGATCTGTTTGAAGGCAGAGCTCTTCACAGGCTTAGCCATGGAAGGAAAGTTATTAGAATGGAACTGGTACCTATCTGTATTCCTTTGTGACCAAGATGTGGTAGCAAAGGGGTCTGTGCCTTCCCACACTGAGGAAACAGCTCAGTTGTCTATAATCCCCATCCCTAAACCACTCCCCCCTCCTCCAAAAGAGGCACCTATTAAACTGTGGGGACCAACAGAATGGTCACAACCTTTGGCTAACCCAAGGTTTGCTGATGGTTCATCAACCACTGATGGAACCAAAGCCGATGGAAAACGACAGCCTATGGACCAGGGGATGGAATGGTTGTTACCGAGAAGGGAACCACCAAACCAGCACAAGTACATGCTGAAGTCATGGCGGCACTATTGGATGGAATGGCTGTTACCGAGGAAGGAACCGCCAAATCAGCACAAGTACATGGCTATAAGATGAACATAGGAAAGCAAAAGGAGCATCTCTATCTGCTCCACTACACAGTGCATGTGCAATGGTATGGCAATATGGTCATCAAAATGGAAAGCCACTAACTGGCAGGTAAATGGCAAAGATAGGTCATGGGAGGCATGAATGGAAATGGCAAAACCTAGCAAAACTTAGCAAAGACATCAAATTTTATGTAGTTCATACAGGCAATACAGACAAATANCTGAAAATAATTAAACACTGTACAAATTAGCATCATATCTGATTAAGATGAATATTAAAATTTCCCAGGGAACAAATTCAGAATAAATCAGCAAGAAAGATAGCTTACACATTCGAAAAACTTGAAAGTTTACCCCTAACACTAAAAATAAGGGGAAATGGAGAACCAAATTAAACCAGGACAACCCTATGAGAATAACTACTATAGGAATCCAAAGCCAGTTCACACCTTTAATTCCAATACTTGGGAGGCAGAGGCGGGCACAGAAGAATTACAGTGATTACAATGCTTGCAAAAGGCAGGTTGAAATTCAAAGTGAATGTCCTTTGTGGTCTAAAAATAAATATACTTAAACCTTGAATTTATATATAAAGAGAAAGGGGAATATAGGTATATTTATCACATATACTAAGGTATATTTAGTTTCAAATTTTCAAAATAATTTTTTTAATTGAAAGATAATACTTTTTCTGTTGCCAAAAAACATTTTGCCATAGGAAAGATACACCTGCCAAAAAGGAAACCCACCCCCACAAAGTTAGGGTTGGGGCAGTGTTTTGCTTTTATCTTTCCAGGAGAATAAAAGCATCCAACTAAGGAGTCTGCAGACCACTGGACAAGTGAGACGTCTGAAGGAAAAGNAAGGATCATTGAGAGAAAATATCCCAAGAAGAAGATAACCTTTAAGGTCTCCAAAAAGATGGTGGGGCCCTGCAACGATGAATCCACCTGGATTGTNGTAACGCCACTCAGCTGACAAACACCACCCAAAGATCAGCTTCGGACTACAAACTGCTCGGGACATTCAAATTGCTGAGTTCATATGAGACTCACACATTTTACAGAACTTTGAACTCAGAAATACTTAGTCCTAAGACTGCCAAATACAACCAAGCTGGCCATTGTGGAAAGCTTGATAGAAATAGCTTCATTATTGTAAATAGTTTTACTGTGCTTAGGTTGAAACCTTTCCTTTTTATTTAGACAAAAAGGGGGAAATGGTGCAGGANATTCAATCACACTGTGAACCCCAAGATTGCATTGTTTAGTGGAGGAACCTGCTTCTAGTTGTGGTGTGACTTAGCCCTAGCACACACCTTTAATCCAAGAGCTTTCTGCTCGAATATTGTAAACAGGATTAAATAAAAATCAACCATAGGTCAAGAGGCAGAGCAAGGAACCAGTTGACAGGAAACAGCCATAGAGAGTGGGAGGAAGTCAGCAGGATGGAGAGAGAGATGCACAGGATGTAGAAAGGAGGGACATCAGGTTGGAGGAGTTTTCGTTTGAGATGGCATAGGAGAAAGCTCTCTTTTGAGGACAACGGCCAGGGAGGAAGTAGTTGGCTGTTTTCACTGAATCCCTGAGTAGCAGGTTTCACTCCAGCATCTGGCTCCCAAATATTAATTGATACAATGGAATGATAGAGACTTAGTTAAAAAATGACATCAAACCAATACTCTTTTACCTACCAATTATCAACCATATTTGTTACTTTAACTAGTGTTTGCAAAGTTGGTTGAGTTGATCCGTGCATTTTTTTCCTAAGCTCTGAAAGCACCAAGAAAGTGAAATAGCTTGCAAAACCCATGAGTGTGGGGAGAAATGGGTCTCACTAACCTGCTGCTAGTTTTCTCAGAATTCTTGTTTTATTTTATTAGTTCAAAAATCTACCAGCTCAGATGCAAGGTAGAATATCAGAACCTTATTACATCCTGAGAAATGGAGTAAAATAACAGGAAAATAATTTTTCTTATTTTAAAAATTTCTCCTAATATTAGTGATTTTCTGNNTAGAAGTCACATTTATTTGGAAATTACCTTTAATATTTNTTATTTGGGTGCTAATTAATTAATTATATTTTTATCATTAAAATATTGCCTGTGCCAGTGAACTTTTAGAGGACAGCATTGGCAGCTAGGCAGTGTCTCTTAGAATTAGGAACAGGTGAAGAACAGGTTCGATATTCTATGCTTAATATTGAGTGTCACGAGTTAGTAGCTGCGTAGAGCTGGGAAAAGAAGTCTCTGCATTTCAGGCTTCCCATCTATAGACTGGTGATAGACAGATACCGAGCGGCTGCCTAGGGAGGCTGTTTCTATTTGCCCTACACAGAGAGGGCAATTATGATTTTGTTCAAATCCAGCTTGGTAAACCAATGAGTTTGTTTGTGTTATTGACTGGTACAAATGAGTGGTACTTATAGGAGTGTGGTGACTTCAGCAGCTGTATCACCAAAAAGTCCCACCCGGTATGCGTCGCATGGTGGTTTGAATAGGAATGGCCCTCATGGACTCATNTATATGAATGCTTGGCACTATTAGGAGGTGTGGCCTTGTTGGAGTAGGTGTGCCACTGTAGAGGCGGGCTTTGGAGTCTTAGAAGCTCAAGTCTGCCCAGTGTGACACAGTTTTTCCTTTTGCTGCCTGTGGATCAAGATGTAGGACTCTCAGCACCATTTCTGCCTGCATGCTCCCATGTCCTGCCATGATGATGATGAACTAAGCCTCTGAAACTGTAAGCCAGTCCCAATTAAATGTTTTCCTTTATAAGAGTTGCCNNGGTCCTAGTGTCTCTTCACAGCAATGAAANCCTAACTAAGACACATGGCAACTCAGAAGCTGATTCCTGGAGTTCCGTACAAAGCTCTCAGGCAGCTATAACACTGGAGAAACTCATTCCTCTTCCTAGAGGAAAGCCTTTTGAGTCTTGTAAGTTTTGTAATTGTCTGAGTTCTGTAAGTTTATTGTGAGTTTTGTGAGCCCCACTCTTCCTCTATTAGTGAATGTTTCAACCTAAAGTTATACAAAAAAGCCATACAAAAATAGAACTTGGGATGTTTGGGGTGATTAAATGAGATTATGGAACACACTCTGCCTAAGTGCCTGCTTCATGATTTACTTTAGAAGTGGTAGCACCATGGATGACAATACTTGATGAGCTTGGCACTGTTCTAAACATTTCCCAAAGGTTAACTCACNGAATCCTTAAACAGCCCACCNCAGCACCGATCTTAATNAAAAGGATCTCGACTCACATAAGTTAGAGTTCCTGCCCCATGCCAAGCTTTATTAGATCTGTGANGAGTCATCACAACACAGGCTTAGCAGGGCATGTTCCAGGGCCACCAATACTGCTCTTNGTATCTTTTCTTACTGTGTCAGGAATTCACTCAGGCACATAGTAACATACGGAGACTTTAAATAAGTAATGCAGTGAGAAAATATATCAGTGTTTGGTGGGACTTTTGGCCCCAGAAACTCCCCCAAACAAAATAGACTAGTGTCATTGCTAAGGCTCTCCACCATAGCTATATGGTTATTGATCTTATTTTTGAAGGCACAACACACTTTGGTTGCAAGACATAGAGAAATCAAGCTGGAGTTGACCTGAAAACTTCATCTCTGCTGACTAGCTTTCATAGTGCTGGAACGTCCTATGCTGGCTGCTGGGTGAGGAAAGCCATCAAAGGTATCACCCAGTGGTGAACCTTGCATGCTACAGTACCAACCTGCCAGGCAAGGTGTGCCCACTGATGGATTTGAGGCCTGTTCCATAGTAAGGAATTCATGCCTGAAACTATAAACCTGGNCAAATGTCTATGACTCAGGAGGTCATAGGTTCTACTGGGGAAGCTACTACTGTTGTTTTGCTAAATGAGCATGTTGTCAAACTGCCTTCCAGATATCTGTGTTTATGCCCACAGATTAGTGCTGCTCTCAGCCTTGGCCAGGGAAGCTTCTTTCTGTAGTGGACAGCACTTAAAAGTCACAGTGCNGAGAATCCCCAGTTGTTGAGTGCTCATCCCTAAACNGGACAGCTGTGTCAACCCCTAGACAGCAGAGAACATCATGGGAAAGAGGGTGGAAAGAATGTAAGAAGCAGGAGATGGGGAGGTGTTGGGGAATGCTCTCTTCTGGGCNTGACTTGACATGGCCATTGCACTTAGGAACTCACAACAGCTACGGCAACCAGCACAAGGGCAANGCAGCAGGACCAGCCAATGCTCCCGTAGGCAGCAGTGCTAATTGGACTTAGTGGCCTAAAAAGAGAGGACAGGGGATGATGGGCAGTGTTGGGGGAGTTGGCAGTGGATATGATCAAGATGCATTTTATGTATGTATGAAATTGTCAGTAAATAAAAGGTACCCTAAAAAGAGTTACAGTTTATTAAATACCAGGATAGAGGAGGAACTACATTGTATGAAACATCTTTGACAAAACTCATATTTAATCCTTTAATAACTTAAAATTTGAAAGAAGATANTCTGAAAGATGTATAAAATAAGAATATATATGGCAATTTATTGATAAAATACTGTTCAAGCTTGGCTTTCTTCCTGTGTTCTCTTAGCAACAGCAATTCAATATAGTTGTGCAAAACAGAATACAGGAACTGTCCATGACTCTCTCTTTTTCACCCATACGTGCAGTACCTCCATAACAAATTCGATTTTTGCTACCTCCTAACTTGCAGGTAATTTATTATAATTTGCTTCACTTTTCCATATTCTCTTGCCTGAATACTAGCATTTCTCTCCTAGACTATGAAAATAAAAAATTGTAGGTGAGATATTAGCCTATATAAGTACACACTTAAAATCTATAGCAGTGATCTTTTCAAAACACAAGACTGACAGTGTCATGTTCCTACTTAATGCATTAAGGATTCCAAGCCTTAAAATAAGACAGGAATTGTCCTGGCCTCTGGCTGTATCTCCCTTTAGTTCACACACCTCTCTACCCACTCTCTTTTTTGCAGATATTATAATTGCAGTGCTATCCCTACCAAATGTTTCTTATGTTATTGTTTTGCTTGGACATTCTTCTACATTCTTTTCTCCTGGTTGTTTTTATGTATTTTGTTTTGTTTTGTTTTTTTAAGGCAGGGTTTCTTTCTGCAACCCTGGCTGCCTTGGAACTCACTCTGTAATCCAGGCTGTCCTCGAACTCAGAGATCCACCTGCCTCTGCCTCCCAAGTGCTGAGATTAAAGTCATGCACCACCACTGCTCAGCCTCAGGTATTCTCCACATCTGAGTTCAGTTATTATTTTTTCATCAATGAAGCCTTCTTTATGTGTCTGAGGACTTCTGCTGCAGGCCCTTAGCATACAGGTTTCAAGCAGTTTTACTGAGAAACAGTTAGTGTAGAGTCAGTTTCACAAATGACCAATCTGCTGACAACAATTTGGCAACAGACAATCTGCAGATTAGTTCATCATCCTCATCCAGGATGGCTGCTGCAGCTGCCTTTCTGGCAGAGTCAGAGGCTGGCAGAAGCCAGAGTCGAGACATTGAGCGNGGCTGAAGGAGATGCTTACATTGGAATGCTGTCTCATTGGGCAGTAGTAGAATGGAACTTTGCATTCAAAGTGTGAAAACACGAAACTGGCATTGATTCCAGATAAACAGTCAAATTTGGGGCTTAAGGGCTGTCATGAATGCATCAAAACTATGAAATGAAGACTTCAAAAGTTGTCAGCAATTCAGAGAACTGATCATTTGGTGAGACTATGGCCTGGCAGACTACTTTTCATCAAATTGATTTTCTAGAAACTGGCTTTTGGCAAATTAGCTTTCAGAGAGTTGTCTGTTAGGAAATTCAGTGAATCAGTGATTTGGAAAATTGACTTTTGGCAAATTAGTTCTCTGTAAATTGATTTTTTGGTAAATTGGCCTTCTTACAGTATCATGTACCTCACCTTGTAACATTTTATACTTAATGTTTTCCATTTGTTTTATGATTATTAGATTTGTGGTGCTTTGTCCCACTCTATGGGAGCACCAAAGGGGAAGGGTAATATTTTTTTTTATTCATCTTTGTATTCTCAGCTCCAGGCATAGCATCTGGCATTTAGTAAGTACTTGATAAATGTTTGTAGAGTAGAAGAAAAAATAGCACGCTGCAGAACAAAATGGAATGAAAATGGACTTGGGGCAGCAACACTCACTGGGTTTTCATTACCAAAAGTCTACAGGACTTAATTTTACTTACAGCTAAGTAGCCTGTATGAATTCTGCACATATTCTGCACATGCACACCCACCCCAAGCAACCACACCTTTTTAATATTAGTGATGATAACAGCTAATATTAATATATACATATGTGTATATAATATATTGTGCCAGTTATTAACTCATCCAATCCTTGCAGCAACACTGTGGTTTAGGTTGTGACTGTAGTCTTTATTTTACAGATGAAGAGCTGAAGTGTAAGAACCACACCGCAGCCCTATCACAGGCAGTCTGGCTCCAGCATTAATCAGTATATTGTAGCTTTCTTATTTAAAAAAACTGAAATTTTACTCAAAATGCAATAGTATGACATGAGCTATTTATTTGATTTCTCTTAGGGTGAACATCATAGAGGAAGATATGGACATGAGAAGGGAGCAGAAGGGCATATGTAATGATTTGAGAATGTAATTTTGAACAGTGTCATGGAGAATAATGGTCAANGATGGTTTAAAGAATAGCTGGTGGTGACGGGAGCTTTTAAAGGTCCATTAGCCACCAGGAAAGACATTTTCAAAACATCACATATGTGTGTGTACACATGCATATGCGTAGAAACAGGGCTCTTGCTTTGCAACCACAGCATCAACACAAAATTCTCTTCTTATCAGGTCTAAAAATAGTGTAATTGCTCAAAATTCAGCTTTAAGAAAATTCCCTAACATTTTCTACCAGATAGTGGCACCAAGTTCCTCCCTTGTTAGTTCTCCACTATCCATAGGGACTGTGTGTCAAGGTCCCAGGGTAGAGCTGCAGAGTACTGAACCCCATATGTACTTTGTTTTTTTGTATGTACATGTTTATGATAATACTTAAGATGTTTTCCTTCCTTCCTTCCTCCTTCCCTCCCTCCCTCCCTCCCTCTCTCCCCCTTTCTTTCTTTCTTTTTGAGGCAGGGTCTTATCTTATAGCCCTGGCTGTCCTGGAACTCACTATATAGACCAGGCTGGCTTCAAACTCAGAGAGCCACCTGCTTCTGCCTCCTGAGTGCTGGGTTCAAAGGTGTGTACCACTATGCCCAGCTTTAAAAATGTTATTTGTGTATTAGGCACATTAAGAGTGTAACAACAATAACTGGTTGTAAATAGAATAACTCAGGCATGGTGGCATATGCTATAATCTTAGCTGGCAAGAGGCAGAGGCAGGAGGATGACGAGGTAGAAGCCAGCCTGGGTTACACAGTGAGTTTGAGGGCAATTTGAGCTGTACAATGAGACCTTCTCTGTGTNTAAAAGTAAAATATATATGTTAGCATACATAATAAGAGCCACGTGAATATTCCTGCCGCATCTAATTGTATTATACTTATTCTTCTATTAGAATGTGAGACAGTACTTAAAGGAAGTCTTTTAAGGCTTCTTTTGACATAGCGAAATCACCAATATTACTACTTTTTCTCCTTGGGTCCATATTAAATAAAGTACAGGATACTTAAACATAAGCACTGCAATATTATGGCAGTTGATGTGGCAGTTGAGAAAGCTACTGACTGTCGGGTAGGTAATGCACACAGCATGTATACACAAGGCGGAGGGGTAATTCACAGCCTANATTCAGTAGGATGGAGCAGGATGGTCTAAGATTTTATAACACTTCTAAAAAAAGTATGCAAATGTAAATAAAACTTTCTAGAATTTTCCACTTAATATTTTCAATGATTGCTGATGGGAAACCAAAACCAAAGACAAAAGAAAGCAAAGCCTTGGATAAAGGGGAAGTAGTATAAGAACTGCATAAATAGTCAACACTGTTTTTGATAGATGATTTGGCCCAAAAGTAGAGTAATAAACAGATTCTTCAGTAGGTTAGACTAAGCTATGATATTTGGTGGGCTAGGCATAATTCATGTATTTTTGACTTACAATATTTTCAACATAATTCAGGTGTCCTGGCTAGTTTTATGTCAACTTGACATGAGCTAAAGTTATCTGAAAGGAAGAAACACCAATTGAGAAAATGCCTCTATAAGATCTGGCTCTAGGGTATTTTCTTAATTAGTGATTGATGGAGAAGGGCCCAGCCCATTGTGGGTGTTGCTATNCCTGGGCTGATGGTCCTTGGTTTTTATGAGAAAGCAGGCTGAGCAAACCATGGGGAGCAAGTCAGTAAGTAGCACCCCTTCATGACCTTGTGTCAGCTCCTGCCTCCAGGATCCTTCCCTGTTTTAGTTTGTTTTCTGTCTTCCTTTGATGATGAATATTGATATGGAAGTGTAAGCCAAATAAATTCTTTCCTCCCCAACTTGCTTTTTGGTCATGGTGTTTCATCACAGCAACAGAAGCCCTAACTAAGGTGCCAGGCAGTGGTGGCGCAAGCCTTTAACCCCAGCACCCGAGAGGCAGAGGCAGGTAGATCTCTGTGAGTTTGAGGCCAGCCTGGTCTACANAGTGAGTTCCAGGACAGGCTCCAAAACTACACAGAGAAACCTTGTCTTGGAAAAACAAAACAAAACAAAGCAAAAACCCCTAAGTCAACAGGTTTATCAAGGTCTAATTTCATAATAAATCAAAGCATCTGTGTAGAAATTCTGGTGTGACATTAGTTCTCAAAAGGCCACCTGGACGGAAATGAAGTAAGAGAGGTGGACAATCTCTCAGTTATAGCTAAGGAGAATGGACAGNGNTGTGATACATCACAGAGGCTTTGCTGTGTTATTAAAGCAGACATATGAAGCATTGCTTTTCTGTGCAGAAGGAGATCAGAGAGAAAGCATTATATTATAGCTTTGTACTTTNTCATTTTGTAGAAAAAGGTGCTTTTTATAGGCTCTCAGTTTAATTTTACAACTTTCATGTTACGTATTACCNCTTATGCTTTTCTGATAACTGTTAAAATTTGTTTTGAAGATGGTGAGCTCTGCATATAATCTTGACTCCTAGGCCTATTAGATCAAGATCAGTTAGAGCAACATAATAAGACCTCCACATAAAAAAACACCAGCCCTCCAAGTACCCCTAACAAACAAAATTTATGTTTAGTTAAATACCAGAATATTTTTTCATATTGTTGCAGTCAAATCTAAAGGAAGTATAGATTTGGGATCAAAATGTTTTCAGAAGACTCCAAGTCATCATTTACTAACAACCTTTTATAATAAGATTCTTGTTTTTAGACAAAAATAGTTTTTAAATTTGTCTTTCTTTTTAGACTCACCTCTAGTCTTCAGCCATTAAAAGAGTCTGAACAAGTCACCTTCTAGTGCATATGTCCAATGAAATAGGTTGATGACTTGAGTCTGTTCTGTGACAAACTGGGTCTTCTTTGGACTCTTTTGTCTGATAGCAGTTAAAGCTGTCCATTTCCATCTCTTTCTCGGTGGATGATGTGCTTCATTGACTTTGTGATTTCATTTGTGAAGAAATCAATCTTGATCTCCCCATGTAGTTCACAGCATTTTAATAACAAGCCCAAGGTGGGGTCATATGACAAATGAATTTACTTTCTAAGAACACAACACTGAGGACATTCCCTGTCCACCAGATGTCGGTTGCAGGATCATTGCAGTGCCTGGATTATTTGGCTTTAGTATATAAGGTGTTCTGAATATTTAGATCCTTTCAGTTGATAATATGGTAGCATTGTCTTACTTGTTTTGTAGAGGGTNGATGATATCAATATTTGGTCTGTTTGACTAAAATGTGATTCGATNAATACTCTAGAAAANGCTGCATCATACAAATTATTTTGTTTTTTAACATGGCTAAAATGCTGATTAAAATTTTCCTAATATTCAACTTCCTTAGTCAACAGGAAAATGCAAATCAAAACTACAATAAAATAAATGACAGCTCATGCTGGCAAGGATGTGGAGTAAGGAGAACACTCATCCATTGCTGATGGGAGTGCAAACTTTTATAGCCACTATGGAAATCAGTGTGGCAGTTCCTTAGGAAGCTGGAAATAGATCTACCTCACGATCCAGTTATACCACTCTTGGGCATATAGCCAAAGGACATTCCATCCTACCACAGAGATACTTGCTCATCCATGTTCATTGCTGCTATATTCATAATAGACAGAAACTGGAAACAGAGTAGATGTCTGTCGATGGATGAATGGATAGAGAAAATGTGGTACAGCTGTTAAAATAATGAAATTTGCAGGTAAATGGATAGAGCCAGAACAAAATTAACCTGAGTGAGGTAACCTTGACCCCAAAAGACAAACATGAATTCACTTATATGTGGATGTTAGCTGTTAAATCTTTGATAATCAGGCTATAAATCCATATAACCACAGAGGTTAGGTATAGAGTAAGGGATTGGGGAGGATAGGGTTGGCTCTTCCTAGGAAGGAGAAATAGAATAGACAATTATGAATGGATGGAGGCTGGGGAGATTGGGATGGGAGGATCAAATGGGGGGGGGGAGAGGGGATATGAGGAAGGACAGCTAAAACTAAGGGCGATTTGAGAGGTCATATAGAAATAATACAGTAGAAGCTTCCTAAAATAGATATGTATATTAAGGTTATCCAAATTATGGGGGAGACTTAGCACCAACTGGGCACCTCTCATCACCAAATGAAGACTCCAGTTCTGGGAATTGGTTACATATAATAGAGTTGTTGGCTAAAGGGGCCCCATGGGAACCCCCAAACAACCCAGGCCATTGCGAAGGCCATTGCGAAGGCCATTGGTTGCTCTACAGAAACCAATGTTAAGGCCTTGTTGCTGAAGACAAGACCTATACAACTCATTAAATAAGGAGAAGTCGAGCTTGTGCCTACCTAGAGCTTTCACCTCTACTGACGAGTGTTCATGGTACTGGAATGCATTCTGCGTGCTGCCAAAGGAGAAAGGTAAACACCCAGCCAGCCTCAAACCCTTGGATCTACAACAGTGATCTGCCTGTAAGATGTGCTAGCGTAATGGTGACACAAAGTTTGGAGGAGTAACCAACCAATATCTGGATTGAAGGCCCACTCCATGAGCAGGAACTCATGCTTAATAACACTGTGGCCAAAAATCTGAGACTAGACAGGCCATGGACCTAAGGTCCAAATACTATTGTTCTGCTAAAGGAACATAGCAATAAAACGGCTCCTAATGACATTCTGCTATACTCATAGATCAGTGCCTTGCTCGGCCATCATCAGAGAAATTTCCTCCTGCAGTAGATGAAAACGAAATCAGAGACCCACAGCCGAACAATGTGCAGAGTGAGAGACCTTGGAACACTCAGTCCTGAATGGGATGTCTCCATCAAATCCCTCCCCTCAGGGCTCAGGGAACCCTCAGAAGAAGAGGTGGGAAGATTGTATGAGCCAGAGGGGATAGAAGACACCATAGGAACAAGGCCTTCTAAACAACATAGGACAGATACACATTCGAATTCAGAGACTGTGGTGGAATGCACAGGACTGCACGGGTCTAAGCCAGATGGGGTCCCAACATGGAGAGGGGAAGTAGAGATAAGCCCCTATCCGTAACCTAGAAGCTATTTTCAATTGACAACCCTTTGTAAATGAAAAATTAGTTTTCTCCAATGGAGTCTCATTGGGTATACTAACAACGTTTAAGGAAAAGACCCATGTCCAGCAGTAATGGCCAACACTAAACAAATTCAATGGTATTTTTGGAGGTTCTTTCCTCTGTGTATATACTATGGTTTCTGTTTTTTGTGTTTTTTATGGGTGTGTGTGAAAGTGTGTGTCTCTGCATCTGTGTGTGTTTTTTGTGCTTTTTTGCATTTTTCCTTCTGTTTGTTTTGTCCTATTNTATCTTGTTTTTATTTTATTTTATTATTATTTCTTTAGGTNCCTGTTTGTATTCTAATGAATGAGAGAAGAAAAGGGTGTGATTTTGGGTAGGTGATTAAGTGGGGAAGTTCTGGGAGGAGTTGGGGGAGGGGAAACTGTAAACAAAATACATTGTATGAAAAGAATCTATTTTCAGTAAAAAAAGAAAATGGAAAAGAACCCTAATTGTTAATACACTTGCTGGTTAGCTTCTTTACTTTTCAAGATTATCACCATGCTCTCTCTGGGGGGCATCTTTCAGTTCCGGGTGATGTAGATGAGGCAGGTTTTACTGACAGGAAGTGGTAAGTACCATCTANTAGACTGACATTTATAGACACAAATACAATTAGGTTATCATAACCCATTGGATCAAGAGGATTTTCTCTTAATTCTTGTTGCAAGGTTTTCTGTACATTACAGTAGGAATTGTGGGGTACANTGGGATAGTCTTCCTTTTCAGTCAATCTTCTATAATATATGAAAGGATAATTATGTTACCAGAATGACTTAACCTTACCAAAGTTTTTCTAATTGAATTCTTTTGTTAGAACAATACCTTATCCTAAGTCTTTTCATCCTGCCTCTAACTCCAAAATTTTTCAAGTTTTTGATNATGCAGAGTTTTAAATATGTCTATTAAAAAGTCAGTATTATTTACTGTGGAAAGCAGTATGGAGTGTGGTGATATTTTGTTTGTGATCTAACAAGTAAAGCTTGCCCGAAGATCGGAGTGTGGAGCTAAGCCACTAGCTAGCCATAGAGGCCAGTGGTGGTGCACACCTTTAATCCCAGCACTTGGGATCTCATGCCTTTAATCCCAGCACAAGGGAGGTGGAGACAGGAAGTGATATGGCTGGGCAGAGAAAGGAATATAAGGCGGGAGAAGACAAGAGCTTACACCCTTTCAGTCTGAGGATTTGGTAGAGGTAAGAAGTCTTTCTAATAGCTGGCTGATCTGCTTCTCTGATATTTCAGCATTTACCCCTATATCTGACTCCAAGTTTTTATTATTAAGACCAATTAGGATTCNTGCTACAATGGAGGCTCTTGAAAAACTAAAAACAGATCTGCCACATGATCCATTTATACCACTCTTGGGGATATATTGGAAGGAAATGAAGTTGGTGCACAAGAGATGCCGTCACACTCATTTTTGTTGTAGCACTATTAACAATAGTTAATGGATTTAGTCTAGGTTCTTATCAACAGATGAATGAATAAAAGATATGGTATATATTCAGAATGGCATCTATTTAGCCATAAAGAAGAAAAAAATTATGTGATTTTCAGGAAAATTGGTAGTAACTGAGGTTATCATGTTAAGCAAAATGAGCCAGACATAGAAAGATAGGTTTCATGTTTTCTATCATATATGGAAACTAAAAAAATCCTGAAAATAAAAGATAGGTATTTTTAGGAAAAATGAAGAAGATCATGGGAATTGGAGGAAAAGAGGATAAAAATGGAGAACAAATGTGGTCCATACATGATATACATTTACATGGAAATTTCCATTAATACATATAGTTAATATATGTTAATAATTTTAATAAAAATCAATACTACCCAGATGTACTTAATGGACTTCCTTTGGTATAAAAAACAGCTATAAACACCAATATCATTTTTATGGTTATCAATAGAGAATCAGGAACCAAGAACTTATAATAAATAACCATATATGTATATATATATATACATATATATGTATATATTTACTGTGATGGGAATTTGCCAATATGTGAGAAATTTTATTTGTGTCCAAATATTGGCTATAGTCTTTCCCTTTAATTTTGAGTTGATACCAATTTTCCAGTAGATCCAAGCTTGGACAGATACTTCTCTGTGTGATCAACAAATACCCATAGAACATTCTCTTTTTAGTTTTTGCATTTCTATTTTGAACCAGTAAGTTTTATCTGATTTTGAGGCAGTGGNATGAAGAGTGGCATGATAAGGGACAGAACTGGACACAAGGTCAGTTTGGTGCTCTTGTTGACAGGTTAGCATGGAATTCAAGAAAGACAGTGGCCTGAACTAGTGCACCACCAGTGAGGTTATCTTTTGAAGTAACCCTTTTGACACCGGATGTTTACTCTGAGATAGGTCCAGAGCTGTGCATCAGGTATGGGTGGCTCATTTAACATGCTTTAGAGAAAGTAGCTTTCATCCTTACTGTCTTATCTTACTGCTGGGGAAGGAATGGAAGGCCTTATGCATGTGCAGCCCATGCTTGCAGTGAGCTACTCTCCCAGTACCTCACTCCTATTTAGCAGACAGATCCAAGATGTAGAAAGGTTGAACAACTACATTTAGTGTTACTGAAATTTGACTGGAGTCTCCTCAACCACCACACAGAGTAGAACTACGCCCCCTCACCCGTGTGTGTGTGTGTGTGTGTGTGTGTGTGTGTGTGTGTGTATGTGTGTGTGTAAAGGGCCAAAGTTGATGGAGTTCAAGGTTACCTTTATCTATGTTGTGAGTTTAAGGGCAGGGCAGCCTGGGCTCAAAACAAAAGAAACAAGCACAACCACATAGAAACCAGGCAGGATTTCACACGGGGTTCAAAGCAAGAGTGATGAAGAGTGATGACCACTCAGGCATGACTTCTGGGCTTCTGGATTTGGCACCTAGTGCATGACAATTTTTGTATGGTTAGGGATACAAGATGAACATTTTGGAGAGTCTGGAAGTGTGGTAAGTTTAGTCCTGGGATCTTGAATCCGAGGTACTTTTAAGTGAATAGAGAGGTTAAGCAAGTTTATGACGTGGAACTCTGGAGCCAAGGTATTGGCTCAATTCCTGGTGCAGACTAACCACTGAACTGACATTAGGGTGGAGTGAGGACAAGAAGGATCAAACGAGGGGATAGGGAATTGGTAACTGGAAGAATATAATTGCTAAAGAGAAGAACTATAACAATTGATAAAATTCCCATGGGACACTGGTAAAGGAAAAGAGAATCCAGAATAATTCTAAAGATCACCAATATTTAAGGGACAATAAAGGAAGAAAGGCCTGAAGAGATGGAGAGGGACAAGGCACTTTAGAAGGGAGTCACAGAACCCATAAACTTGATTTGAAAATTGAATTTGATTAAGAACATTACTAACAAATGTCATAAAAATGTCCAGTAAAGTAGTGGTAGTAGGTCTCTAACCCATGGAACTTACTGTAAAGTCATTCACACTTGTTGACTATTCAAGAACAACGTGTGGTGTTAGTGTTTTTTCACAATGCTTCCTGGATAAGAAAATAGAGAGNTGATGGTGTAGTTGGCATTTTCTTTGGGCTGTCAACTAGCTCCCAAATAAAGACATGGAGACTTATTATTAATTGTGAATGCTCAGCCTTAGATTAACCTTGTCCCACTAGCTCTTTTAACTTAATTTAACCTGTTTCTATTCCTCTATGTTTTGCCTTAGGGCTTTTTTACCTTTGTTTCATTCTGTATGTCCTACTTTCCTGCTTCCTCTGTGTCTAGTTGGCTGGCCCCTGGCATCTTCTTTTCTTTCTTCCTTGAACCTAAATTCTTCCCCCTATTTCTCTCCCTGCCTGGAAGTNCTGCCTATATCTCCTCCCTCACTATTGGCCATTCAGCTTTTTATTAGACCAATCAGGTGCCTTTGGCAGGCAAGGTAAAACAGCAACACATCTTTACATAGTTAAACAAATGCAACACATCTTTGCATAGTTAAACAAATATTCTGCAACAAGGTGGGACTGGAGAGATGGCTCACTGGTTAAGAGCACTGGCTGCACTTCCAGAGGACCTGGGTTCAATTTCCAGAACCCACATGGCAGCTCACATCTGTCTGTAAATCCAGTTTCAGGGCTTCTGACACCAATGAACATAATTTAAAAAATACTTGAAGAAAAGAATGTAGAGAGATGAAATAATCTGCCTGAAATAAGTGACAGAATGAGTGTGGTAGGGAATTTGGTGGATTGGTCAAAACCACCCCCCCCCAAAATCACCCTTTAAACAAGTGGTTCTCAACCTTCCTGATGCTGTGACCCTTTAATACAGTTCCTCATGCTGTGGTGATCCCCCACCACCATAAAATTACTTTCGACACTTCATAACTAATTTTGCTACTGTTACCAATTTAATGTAAATATCTGATATGCAATCCCCAAAGGGGTCNAGATCCATATGTTGAGAACTGCTGGTTTAAACTAATGTAGAGAAAGTAAGTGCACAGTGTAAGAAATATCAGTGTGACAGTAACGGGAACACCTGTGTGGTGATGGGCTGCAGGGTTTTCATTTTGCTGTCCTCATTTCTGAAATGCTGAGCCATTTGGTATGCATTTTCCTGCCATGTAGTTCCTGTTGCCCATTAAACGAACCACTCTGCGACATCAGGTTACAGCTACTTTTGTTTGGCTGCTGTGGGGGCCCAGCAGAGCGGAGAGTTTTCTGTTGGGAAGATGCTGGGATCAGGCTTGCCTACTACTCAGTCGTGGCCTTCCCTTCACAGTAGGATTGTGGACTCAGAGTGATGACACAATTCATGATCTTTAAAATTTTTTAATTAATTAATTAAAATTAACTAGATTAATTAAAAAATTAATTCTTTGAGAATTTCATANCATGTATTTAGATTCTTCTTCTTGATGAAACAAATAGAAACTGTAGTCATATTAAGCTTAATTTTTTCTTGCAATTTATTTTAGTGCATGTGTATGTGTTTGTGTGTGTGTATGTGTGTGTGTGTGTCTGTGTTTGTGTGTGTGTCTGTGTGTGTCTGTGTTTGTGTGTGTGTGTGTATGTGTGTGTCTCTTTGTGTGTCTGTGTGTGTCTGTGTCTGTGTTTGTGTGTGTGTAACTCAGTCATTCAGGCTTGGCGGTAAACTTCTGTACTAACTGAGCCAGCTCATTAGCTCTCACATTTAATCTTCTTAGTCNAAGTATTTTATACAAGCCATCTTNGTGTTAACACTGTTTTGGTATCTTTCCCCTGAAATGCCTCTCATACTAATTCATTTCTTTATTCNATCTATGTTTAACAAGTAGTTGTGGGGAATCTAAGATAAATGTATCAAGCCTTGTGAGGAGCACTGGAGACACAAAGTTCTGTACTTTGGAAACTGATAACATTTAAAAGTTCTTTTAATATTGCAAAACTCGGAGAGCTCCATCCAGCCTTTGCTTCCTTGGGTTTAGAAGTTTTGTCACTGTGAAAGGCTTCTAAGTTATGATTCAACTGAACTGCTCAACTGCAAAGCAAACCTATAAAAGCCAGGTGAAACGTCAAGTGAACGACGTCTTCCTGTGAGTGAGTTTTTCTAACTCCACTTTCAGAATGGCTTGATTTCAGAATTATGTAAATTAGTAAAGATCAGATTTTTTTTGCTTTAACAGGTGAGATTTTAAAAAGTGTGAGAGAGCCTATGAAAACACACACACACATGTTATAGCAGAAGCCTTGATGGGCTGTGATGAAAATTTTATGTTTTGGAAGGGAGGATTTTTAAAAATAAAGACAATTTAAATCTTATTAGAATTTCATTCAAAGNCTTATTTGATTGACAGTGCAGCAACCTCTTCTTCCTGGGAGTTAGTTGCCCTATGCCAACCGGTTCACCATTCTGACAGGGCTGTGGCATGTTGTGAGCTATTTAGTTGACCTAAAGTACTTCCTTCATCTATAACCTTATTAAGAGTAACATCCTTTGTCTAATTTTTCTGGGTCATAGTGCATCACATATGGCAGATATCTATAACTTTGTCAAATGCAAGAATTAATGATGTGCTAGTTTGTCACACCTGAGTTATGATGGAGTTTAAAATTACTCTAAGATTTTGTTAGCTGCTGGAGTGGCAGATCTATTTCTTGAAGTCATAAAAACTGAGAATTAGAAAATATCTTTGAGCCAATCTCAATATTATTTATTTTTAAAATAGCTTAGTAAAGACAATTTGAAGAGTTTAATACTACCTGGTGCACAGCTAGCAGCTAGCCCATTGCAGATTCTTGCTATGCTTTTGCAGCTAGCTTGGAATTCACTATGTAGACCAGGATGGCTTTGAACTCACAGAGACCTACATGTATCTGCCCCTGAGTGCTGAGAGTAATGGGGTTGTACTGGCTGGTTTTGTGTGTCAACCTGACACAAGCTAGAGTCATCAGAGAGAAAGGAGCCTCATTTGAGGAAATGCCTCCATGAGATCCAGCTGTAAAGCATTTTCTTAATTAGTGATCAATGGGGGAGGGCCCAGCCCATTGCAGGTGGTGCTGTCCCTGCGCTGTCGGTCCTGGGTTCTATAAGAAGGTGAGCTGAGCAATCCAAGGGAAGCAAGCCAGTAAGAAGCTCCTCTCCATGGCCTCTGCATCAGTTCCTGCCTCTGTGATCCTGCCCTGTTTGAGTTTCTGTCCTGATTTCCTTCAGTGATGAACAGTAATGCTGAAGTGTAAGCCAAATAAACACTTTCCTCCCTGACTTGCCTTTTGGTTATAGTGTTTCATCTCAGCAGCAATAGGAACCCTAACTAAGACAAGGGTGCTCCACTATGCTTGGCCTATAAACAAGATTTCTGTCCCAAATGAACCATCTTCTGAGAAGTTTGCACGGAGAGTCTTACTTTCGCTGTTGTTGAATCTTCCATGTCTCCCTCCTGTAGTCTCCATTGTAAACCTGGGACCACCCCACATTTTGGTGTGGTTTGAGCTGCCAGTTTTACCCCCCAACAACACGTTTCAGGCAAATGGTATTTTTTTCAAATCTTTCATTTATTTAAAAAAAGATCTGGGTATGGTGGCACATACCTTTAATCACAGAACTCAGGAGGCAGAGGCAGGCAGGTCTCTAGGAGTTCTAGCCCAGTCTGATTTAGAGTTCTAGGCCAGCAAGGGTTACATAGATAGATCTTGTCTCAAAAACACAACAAAACAAAGACAACTCCAAAACTGCGACAAATGCCCCCCCCCCCAATCCCAACTCCCAAACAAAGAATGACAGTCAAACATGGTGGTACATATCTGATTCTTAGCACTCAGGAGGTGGAGTCAGGAGGATTAGGAGTTTCTTGGCTAGTCTCAGCAACATAGTGACTACAACACCAGCCTGGACCACACAGAGACCCATCTAATAAAACCAAGAGCTGATTGTGTTATTCATTGGTAGACTGTTTGTCTAGAACATTCAATGTCCTGAGAAAATAATGTTTTAAGTGCAGACCATTGACTTGAGAAAGAATTAACCATGACACTAGGTATAATACCTTCCAGGACATTTAAAGTTCATGCCCCTGGTACCAGAGACTACACAGGGATAGGCAACCCCGCTCCTCATCAGTATAGAACCAGCTAGCAGCATCTCAATGTATCACCACAGTCAGCTTTGCTGGTCCAAACTGAATCTGGTTTACCAACACACAGCTCATGAGATAGACATCTCCATCGGTGATGTAGCTGCTTCTTGGCAAATAGAAAGGTTCTCTCCCTCATTCAAATTTTCACCAATATTGGACTCAGATGGTGGTTCTTGTCTTGAAATTCATGACACAGGCTTTTAGGAGACTCCTAGTTTGCCTTAGACAGCATCCACCCTGGTTTACATGGGACTCGTTGCTTGATCTCTTTATCTTAGAAGTTTAGGGTTCAGTCTTCAGATCACTTAGATACTGAGATACCTTAGATTACTTAGATATCTGCTTAGATACTACATTCTAGTTTTGTCATTTTAAATGCCACCCATGTGTTGATGGGTCTTATATTAATCCATATTTTGCCCTCTCCATGAGATACAGACTATTATACCCAGTGATCTGCTTATTGCCTCAAGTTGGGTATAAAATAAAAATCTCAAACATAACAACCCCAAAGCCAATCTACTGACTTCTAGTGTCTACCCATGTCTTGCCAACTGGATTCCCTTTTTCTTCTGTCTCAGGTCATGGTTTTGTCCTTTTTATTGTGCCCATCAACAAGTCTTGTCAACTCTTCTGTCAGGATATATTCCCAAATTCAAGTGGTTCTCCTCTGTTCTTTTATAGTTACTATCTAAATCTGGAAATGCCTTGTTAGGTGGAGTTACATAAATACAGCTTCTTTTGTATTGCTCACTTCCATATGTCATTTTCTTCATTATACATATATAGGAATTTATAGTTCATATACATATAACATACACACACACAGACACATATATACCTTTTTGAATTTTTTATTGAAAATAGATTTTTTCATATGATGTATTCTGATCATTGTTTCCTCTTTCCCAACTCCTCCCAGATCCTACCCACCCAAACCCACACCCTTTCTTTCCCTCTCTCATTAGAAAACAAATAGGCAACTAAAAAACTATCAAATAAACCAGAATAGCACAAAACAAACAAAGAGCCAAAGAAAAATGACAAGAAACACATACAGACACAGAGACATACACACTTGCACACACAGAAATCCTATAAAATCCAAGTATCAGAAACCATAGTATATAAGCAAAAGACCTGTAAGATTTTAAAAAATGCCTATACAAAGCACAATGAGACAAAAACCCTTCAAAAATACCACTGAGTTCATTTGGTGTTGGCCACCCACTGCTCTGCATGGGGCCTGCCTGTAAGTGTTCTTTGTAGACCCAGTAAGACTCCACTAGAGAAAACAAAGTTTTCTTTGTGAGCAGTTATTAACTGGAGATAGCTTCTGGGTTAGGGATGGGACTTTGTGTCTACTTCCCTTGTCTGGGATCCCACCTGGCTTAGACCTGTGCAGGCCCTACGCATGCTGCCATAGCCTCTGTGAGTTCATATGGGTATCAACCCTGTTGTAGCTGGAAGGCCTTGTTTTCTTGGTGTCTTCCATCCCCACTGGCTCTTACAGTCTTTCTGCCTCCTTCCACAAAGTTCCCTGTGCCCTGAGTGGAGGGCAGATACATATATACTTTTTTTTTTTGCCTAATATACTTGACACATGTTTTTTCTACTCACAGCACTTGTGACACCAAGTGGGTCTTTCACACATCACTATTTTCCAAGACTCTGTACACATCAACTGGGCATTTTATAATTCAACTCCTTTCTAATAGTATCTGGGGTAGCACAGACTACATAGGTGAGGGGCTCAGTGTCAGCCCCTGACTTCATATGCCAACTGTAGATAGCAGGTATTCAGGTTATTCAAACTTCTGCCTTAACTTGACTATAAAATCAAGGGTTTTAAAGCTCCCTCATCTATTCAAAGCACAATTATCTGTTTCCACAAGGGTGTCTCCTGTGGTTTTTCTAATTGATGTTCATTCTTGGAATCCATGTTTCTGGCTTGCTTTTATAGTTTCTCTAGGGTTGATTTTAGGTGAGAAAACCAGTAGCCCATGCTAATTTGCCATATTGAGAAGTGTAGTTTAACCTTAATGAGGTCAAAACCCATTTGCTTTTATATAATTCTTGAATGATCAGAGTCATTCTTTTTTTTTAAAGTGAGCTTTTTAATGTCTCTGTCTTTGAACTATGAAATAGTTCATTTATAAAACACAAGAATTCAGTGAAGCTTACCGTTTAGGGAAAGAGTGTTCACTAGCCTGTGAAATATTCCATTCCTCCTGGTTCTGGGCTCTCATGAGAACAAATATGAGCCTTTTAAAAGTCATTATAACTTCCTTTATCTGCTGGGGAGGTAATCAGAGAACCAGGTTGGATGTCTCCTGCTGTGACTATCGATTTAATTTTGACAGATCCTTTAAAACTTACACAATTAGAATAGTCTATCTAAACTGAAAAGGTTGATGCATTGGGTCTCTTTTTGTTCTATCAGTTTATAAGGATCATTTTGTGGGATTTTCAATAATTTACTTAAGTTACATTCTTAAGAGTCTTACAGCATGAAATTGTTAACCATAATTGATAAACCATCTTCTGATTGAACATAAGTAGTATGTGATGCTAATGACATGTAAACTACTAGCCTCCAAGATTAGCAGCGAAAGGCACCGGAGAGATGGACCTGTCAGTAAAGTGCATGCCATGTAAGCATGAGGACCTGAGTTTGGTCCCCAGTACCCATGTCAGAAGCTGGATGTGGTGATGTATGCCTGTAATCCAAGACTGGAGAGTCAAACCCAAGGCTCACTAGATTAGCAGTCTGCTGAACCAGTGAGCTATAGCTTCATTAAAAGACCTTTTCTTATCTGACAAAGGGCTGATCTCCAAAATATATAAAGAACTCAAGAAACTAGACATCAAAATATTGAACAATCCAATTAAAAAATGGGCTACAGAGCTAAACAGAGAATTTTCAAAAAAAGAATCTCAAATGGCTGAAAGACATTTAAGGAAATGCTCAACATCCTTAGTCA
>LZPO01066342.1:0-10026 GCA_001675575.1 Neotoma lepida | reverse complement strand
TACAATTTACTACTACTCATTGCCTGGGACACAGTCTACATCACTCATATATATGACTTGTCTGGATCCTAGAAGCATTTGAGAATTGATTGGGGGTTAATTCTTGTTTGGATTCAGTCATCCAACTACTTTTCCTTGTATTTATTATTTGCATATTCACCAGAAAAAAAAAGACCTTTTCTTAAAATAGAAGATGGCCAGGTTGACCATGCAAACATATAAATACACATATGTCTCACACACACACAAACACATAAATACACATATACCACACACACACAAACACATAAATACACATACACCACACACACATCCACAGGAGTATTTAATGACAGGAGTATTTAATTTAAAGATACTTGTTTATGAACCAGGAAGTGGGGTCTTACCAGACATGCTATCTTCCAGCACTTTGGTCTTGAATTTCCTTGTGTTTAGAAGTGTGTGCAGTCCATCGATTTAGTTTATAAATTACCTAGTCTGATTGTTTTTCTCACAGCCTGAACGGGCTCAGTTAGATGAAGAGGTAATTAATAATTTTAGGGACGTGATGTTAGGGGAGGCTTCATTGAAGAAATAATATATGAACTCATCTTGAAGATTGAACAGGAATGCATTACACAAAAATTGAATTTGGATGTGGAATTTGGTTGATTTACTGTGAAACTCTAAGACTGTGTTGATAAAATTAACCTTGGACCAGGAGGTGGCACCAGCAACTAGTTGAGAAGAATTAGCCATAGAGAGTTTGGAGGACCCAGGGAGAGGGATAGAGAGTTGCACAGGAAGTAGTAGGGAAGGATTGAGAGATTCACAGTCTTTTTTGGTGTGGGACATGTGGACAGATGTGTTTTCTGGGTCTCTGGTAACATGTGGACAGATGTGTTTTCTGGGTCTCTGGTAACATGTGGACAGATGTGTTTTCTGGGTAAAAAGAGGGAAGGTCATCTGGTCACTCCTTCACCACCTCTTTGATCTCTCAGGTTCTTACCCCAATATCTGAGTCTATTGCTAATAGAACAACTTAGATAAAAACAACAGATTTCCACTCTGGGAAATGCCCCTAAAGCCCAAGAATATGTGCAGCTTCAAGAGGAGGTGACCCTAGCTGGGAGGTGTGGCACACATCTTCAGTCCCAGCACTTGGGAGGCAGAGGCAGGCAGATCTCTGAGTTCAAGGCCAGTCTGGTCTACAGAACAAATTCCACTACAGCCAGGGATACACAGAAAAACCTTGTCTAGAAAAACAAACAAAAAAGGGAAGGTGATCTTGGAGTGTGAGCGGGTTGTGTAATGAAGCAGACAGTGGGCGATGGCTTAACTTTTTATGTTTTAAATTTCTGTCACAGAGTAAGGAAAAAGCTAGAAAGCTTCGAGTTACAATACTTTAGAGAAAGAAATGGGTACTGTGGTGTAGAGCACTCTGGCAGTCTTTAGGAGAAATGAAGTTCACCCTTAGAAATCAAGAGTTGAGTGTGTCGGGAAAGGATGATTGTTCATTGTAACAATGCTGTGCATACTCAAGAAGGGAAGAATGTCAGAGAGGAACACTCAATAGGATCAGATGTCATGGAGCTGGCCTCTTCAGAGACAGAACCATATACACATACTGTCATACTTTGGTCAGTGACAGACTGCGTCTACAGCAGTGATCTCATAGGACCAGATTTCCTGTGACATCATGGCCATCTTAGTTTGTGTAATCATACTCTGTTGTTTGCACAATGACAAAATTATGTGGACACATATCTCAGAACACATGCTTGTCAGTAAGCAACATATGACTGCATTCGAGAACATTTATTAATGGAAATTGATTCATGTGATTATAGAGGTAAGAAGACCCATGAGACTCCATTTGGGAGCAGGAAACCCAGGAGATCTGGTGGTGCAGTAATGTGAGTGTGAAGTCCAGAGAGTCAGTAGCACCAGTGTCTGATGGCAAGATGCTCTGGACCATGCAGAGCAGAAAGGGGTGGGGGTAGGGGTGGAGGAGAGAGGGATTTTCCTCTCATTCTGTTCTATTTGGGCAATCAGTGGATTAGTTGATACCTACCCATGTTGGTTAGGCTTGTTCTTTATGTACTCTGCCAATTCAAATACTAATCTATTCTGGAAGTATCCCCAATAGACACACCTAGAAACAATGTGTTACTAGCCCTCTAGGCATCCTGTGTCTCAGACAAGTGGTCACACAAAATAAAACATCACAGAGTTCGGGTATGATAAAGACTGGAGAGAGATGATCACTGCTATTCAAGATTGCTTTCATTGGAGCTGGAGGTGGGACTCAGGATAAGCAGATGTGTATGAGTTAGGAATAATTTCAAGATTGCTTTTATTGGGGTGGAGGTGGGTCTCAGAATAAGCAGATGCATATGAGTTAAATGGGGAATAAAAACATTGGGTGGAAATACAAAAATAGCTTCCATCTGGAAACCTGGCTGTTTGCCAGTGGTGTTAAGTAGTAATAAATCAGGGAACTATTAATGGCTGAGCAATGAAAAGAATATTCCACGAACAGACTTTCCACCATTTGAGGAAACGTTATGGTGTTTTTGAGACTCCAGATACCTTTCAGTAGAGGGATTGACAGGGAATTAGAGCTACTGGGAGGTACTAGTGTGTCAGTACCAGTGACTTTCAAAGCTTTTTGACTGTGATCCTCAGGAAATAGGTGATTTTTAGTTATGCCCAATGTACACATATATGCTCAAACACATAATGGAGATTAGAAACAACTTCCTTACTATAGTAGAGACATTGATATTTTCCTTGTCAATTTAATTTTTTTTAATTTATTTTAACTTTTATTGATTCTTTGCGGATTTCACATCATGCGTCCCCCTCCCCAGCTCTGTCCTTGCAACCTCCCCCACAAAACAAAACCAAATTTAAAAGAAAACCCCCAAACCAAACAAAGCAAACAAACAAAACAAAATAATAAAAAACCAAAGCAAAAACAGAAACCAACCAACCAACCAACGAACCAACCAACCAAACAAACAAAAGGAGAAGGTTGAGTCACACAGTTTAACCTTTAGTCCTTTTCTCTTCGCTTGCAAGTGGTCATTGTCACGAGTCATGGGTCTGGTTGGAGGACTTTGGCTTCTGCTACACCACTGGTAATGGGCCCTCACTGGGGCTCCTCTTGGATATCCTGTTGTCGTCCTGTGTCGTGGAGATTCTGTTGTCTTGAATCTGTAGGTTTGTTCCCTTCACATGCTCCAACAGTTCATAGATGAGGTAAGTGTTGGGGTGGACCAACTCATAGCCCTGGTTCTGGGCCTGGGTGATAGGTGGGTGGGGGGTGAGCCCTCCAGTTTTCCCAATTGTCACCACCAGGGTGCGCTCTCCAGCACTGTCTCAGCCAGCCCACCCAACGCAGCCTGTTCTCTAGCTCCCAGGCCCTTCCGTCTAGCTCACTCACACTCACAACACCGGGGCCAACTCCACTGTCTTGCCCAGGCAAGGTGCAGGGCTCTCTCTCTCAACTGTGGTAGGGGGCATATGGGAGGGTGGTGAGGTCAGCTCTCCTGTTCTTATGCCCTCAGGGCTAGCTCTAGTTTGCTGTCCTTGCTGGGTGCAGGGTCCGCTCTCCTGTTTGCCCTAGCTGGTGAGGGACAGGGCTAATTCTCTTGTGACCCGGTGCCAGCTCTCTAGCGGGCAGCAGGTAGCAAGGGGAAGGGGAGGGCATCTTTCCCTCACCCATGCCACCACATGGCAGACTTGGGCGGGGGGTGAGGTTTGTGTGGTGTGTGTCAGATCTGCTGTTCTCACGTTCTCAGGGTCAGCTCACTTGCACCATCACCAACAGGGTCAGCTCTAGTGTGTACTGCCCAGGTGAGGTGCATGCCCAAGGTGAGGGGTGGGGCCATCTTTTTTGATTGGGGGATGGGGGCTCTCCTGCTGCAGTATCCAGAGAGGGGCAATGCCAGCTATCCTAGGGCCAGTGAGGGGCAGGGCCAGCTCAGTATGGCTCTCGGATTTCATCACACTCGGTTCCTATGACACCCCTCTCCTCGTGGTAACACGGGCAATGGACATCAACATTGAGCCCAGCCTCTCAGCAGGACCACAGACCCAGACATGGCCCTAGGCAGCTTCCCTGGCCTGGATGACATCATGGCCCTAGGTGGCAGTGCAGGTCACTCAGATCAGCATGGCCCCGGCAGCAGCACGGCCCCTGGACACCCACATGACCAAAGGTTGTGGCCTAGACCCCCAGGCATCCCTGTGGTCTCTGGTGGCAACATGGGCCAAAGACATCAACACAGACCCTGGCTGTGGCAGGACCACAGACCCAGACACGGTCCTCGGCAACAACCCAAACCCAGATGCCACCATGGCCTCAGGTGGCTGTGCAGGCCACTCAGATTGGCACAGTCTCCATGGCAGCATGGCCCTGGGACCCCCAACTGGCGGCCCAGACTGCAGTCCTCTGCATGGCGCTTAGTGGCCAAGGAGCCACAGACTTCATTCCCCCTCAGCTGCTTCAGTAGCCCAGGCCGGGAAATGACCCTAGTCAGGGCTAGCAGGCCATTTACATTAGTCTGTTCCTCACACCCTCACTTCTTCAGTCTTGTATAATATTAAAAGGACCAGTCTTATTATTATACTTCCCAGGGGCCCAGAAGAGAAACTACAAACTGCGAGAATTATTTTTGGGAAAAGAGTCTAAGTACACGGAGCTCTTTTGTCTGTCTACTTTATTCCTCTGGGATAGAATCTATCTACACAGCTTCAGTTCTGTACTCAAGCCTAGTTCCTTTCTTGCCTGATTTCTCTCTACCTTTATCTGCTGTCCTCTCTAAGTTCTATCTTAATTCTCTTAGTTTAAGTCTTAGTTCTGCCTCATCTTGGTCTTTCTTCTCTTGTTCTTACCCATCTCGTTCTTCCCTATCTAGCTCTTCCTCATCTTCGATCTCATTCTTCTAGTTCTTCCTGTTCTCTTCTCTCTTCTCTGTCTCCTCTAGTTCTCCTGTCCTCTCCTCTAGTTCTCGTGTCTCCTCTGAGAATAAAACTGCCTTTTTATCCCTATGACGGTTATCTCTCCAAGCTATCTCTGCTCCCACCGTTTCTGACGGGTGTGTTCGGTTGCTAAGCAACTTGGCTAGGTAACTTCAATCACAGCTAGATGTACCTGTAAGTTGGAACCCTTTAGTTCTGAGTTAATTGTTAAGGGTGGATCTAAAACTAGAGATAAGACTTTGGAAAGGGAGAAAGTTAAGCTTAATTAGCACATCCGCCAGGCCTTCTCAAGCAGATAGTCTGGATGCTTAAGTCTGTTCTTGGAGTACAGAGGTATCTCTGATAAGATACTTTTGTCCCTCCCAGGATGGTCCTGGCCGGATGCTGCTAATTGCAGAAAGGCTTGCGTTACTGCTCAGAAGGTTATCAGATATTCCCTCAGTAGAGAGGAAACCGTGCCTAAGGAATGAGGGAAAAGCTACAATAGCACATGAGAAATTCACAGTAGGAAACAGCTAATAATCAAAAGCCAATATCACCAAGGCTTCTTGAGCCTCAGCTTGACCTCTGGAAGGCCCTTGGCTTCTTCCAGGTACAGCTTGTCATAGTCAGCGGAAATCCTACTTTATGTAGTTTTGCAGCTTGCAGCGCTTCAGTGAGATCCGCCTCTCTCCCTAGCCTATGAGCCGCTCCCCACCACCTCCCCAGCCTGGACCCGCTCACCACAATGGTGTCTGACTGCCTGGCATCACAGGCACCAGGTGGCATTTGGTTGAGACCTGACTCTGCTAGATCATGTCATGTCATGGAGCTGTTGCTGTGTCGCAGCCAGGGCCTAGAGACCCCAGACTGTTTGGTTGAGTCCTGCTCCTGCCACCAGCCACAGTGCATGTGGGGAGCTATTGCTTTTGCTATGTTTCAGTCTGGGGCTTGTTAATTTCATTTTTTGATAGTTAATTATTATTTCTTGTGTACAGTGCATTTCAACTTTGGCCTTTCTCAGTCTGAATTTTGATTGCCCAGATTTGTTTTGACCATGGAAAGGATTATATAACCTAAAAGCATTTTTGGTATTTATAAAACTTTTATTAATTACTTAACTTGCAACTAATTTACAGACTTTCTAAGTTTAGTTTTATGTGAAACAAAAATGAGCCCTTTTTGAGGACAGCTGACTTGTTCCCACTTAATCCACTGGGACAGACTAAGTTGGTTGAACAGTGAGCCCCATTTGTATGCTTAATTGTATTTTCTGAAGCCTTCTAAACGGCAGTTAACAAATTTAATATATTTGATTTTCCTTGAAGACCTTCCAATTTCTTATTAGGCAAACTATTAGTTTATCAAGGAACACTCCCTTAAGAATTTGACTATTATAAGTCTAATAAATTAAGGTTAGAAATGGACCAAATCTCAAGCTCCTCTGGGCACATCTGTGATGTGAAAAAATAATCCTCAAACTTAGTAATATAGTCTCATAAATCTCTCTGGAAAAGAATGAACAATTTTGATTATATTATATTATTAAACAATTTACCTGACAAATTTATTTATTTACTAATATATACATTTAAAAAAATTAAAATAATTTTTCATAAATAGATAAATGAGATATGGTCATATCCTCTCCCATTACTCCCCTCCAACTCCCCTCATGTAATCCTCCCAAGTTCATGTCTTCTCTTTATTTTTATTGTTTTGATAACCCACCAAGTCCAATTACTGTTGCCCATATGTGACTGGGTATGGGGCCATCCAGTGTAGTGTGGAAACCTACCACTGGCTACACCCTCAAAAAAGAGTGGCTCTCCCTCTTTCAGTAGCTATCATTGGTCAATAGCTCTTCAACAAGGGGTGGGGCTTGGAGAGGATCTCCCAGCACCTATGCCCTAATGTTGGATGGACTGATCTGTACAGGTAACTAAGGCTGCGGTGAGGTCATGAGCACATTGGCTGTGCCATTTCCAGAAGAGAGCATGCCACAGCACTTCTCCCCTTCCTCACAGTCTTTTAGCCTCCTCTCTGTCATGTTCCCTGAGTCTCTCTGTGTGTATGTGTGTGTTGGCATGTGTTGTGTGCATGTAATTGATAAAGATGTCTGAGTTAGGGCTGAACACTTAGCCTCTTTTTCTCAGCACTTTGACGAGTTACATGTCTCTGCATTGACTACTGCCCACTGCAACAAGACACTGACCATGTGGCTATTCTGTTCTCCCAGTAGCATTGGTGGACAGACTGCTCTTAACCTAGTATGTGTTTTCAGTACCTTTGTCAAAATTCACACTTGTGATCCCAGCACTTGGGAGGCTTGCCAGGAGTTCAAGGCAATGAGACTTTGTCTCAAAAAACCAAAACCCAAACCATCAGTAATGTTAACAGCACAAGCAAACTGGCTGCAGATGCATAGATTTATTTCCGGACTCTATAATCCAAGTTTTTAGTTGTAGCTGGAAGTTTTCCTGTGTCGTGCCCATTCCCACAGCCACTCAGTCCCAAGTAAGCACACAGAGGTTTATATTAATTACAAACTGTATGGCCTATGGCTCAGGCTCATTATTAACTAGCTCTTATAACTTAATTCAACCCATTTTTATTAATCTATGTTTTGTCACATGGCTTCACGGCATTACCCGTTCTCTCACATCTTGCTTCTCCTGGCGGTGGCTTACAGCATCTGCTCCAACCCCACCTTTCTCCTCTCTCTATCTCTCTTGGATTTCCCACCTGGCTCCATCCTGCCCTGCCATAGGCCAATGCAGCTTTATTAACCAATGGGAGCAACACAGATTCAAAGCATACAGAAAGATATCCCACAGCACTTCCCCTTTTCTGTCTAATAAAAAGGAAAGTTTTCATTTTAATACAGTAAAATTACATATAACAAAACAGTTGCCAAGCAAGAATTACAGTTACAATGTCTAGTCTATTTGTATCTGGCAAAATTAAAGAAAATATTCTATCATCTAACCTATTTTTTGAGTCTAAAGTTTCATATCTAATTTACCTTTTATCATAATCAAGGAAAATTATTATAACTATTTAGTATTCAACTCCATTAAGGACCCCAGAAGGATATAATATTATCTGAGTAAACAGGAAGTGCATTGTAAGCAACTTCCAAAATTCTAGAAATGACAGAGACATCTGGCTGCCCGCACAGTCATCCAAAGTTCCTCTGTAATGTTGGGGCATCTATCTTCAACCTCCATGCCTAGAGTCTCTGGCATAGCTTTCAGTGAGCCAGGAAATTTTAAGGACTGTTCCTGCTCATTCTGGCAAAGTTTGTCAGTTGCTTCTCCTCATGTCCTGTATAATATCTGGCAGTTTCTTCTGCGAAGTAGGAACCTGAAGAACCATCTCGCCTTGCAAAGTTCAGTGGTCATCTTCCTATGGGTTCTGCATGTCCAGTTTATACAACATACTGTCAAGCAGTCCAGACAAGAGCAGTTTCTTGCCCAAATGGCTAACTTTTGCCATAAAGAAAGCAAACTCCATATGGAGTTTCTTCAATGCCCATCATCTTCTTTGAAGTAATTGGTACTGCCAGGAACAGATGTGTCTCACTGTCCAGAAAAGTCTAAGTTTTTAAAACATTTTAAATGCCATATTGTAGGTCTTTGAAGTGTTTGAAGATTACATACCTAATTGAAATATACCTTTGTATACCTAAAAAACTTAACTAACATGACTATAAGTTTGATTATCGTAGATGACTATTAATCTTACCTTGAGGTCTGACTTCCCTTCATGATGGACTATGATTGTGATATGTAAGCTTAAATAAACCCTTTACCCCCAAGTTCCTTTTAGTCATGGTGTTGATCACAGCAGTAGAAACCCTACAATACAAAATTAACTGCAGGAATTATGATGAGCTATGCAAGAAATTAGGCCAAATTCAAGACCAGTCTCTCTCTCTGTGTGATTATTGATCACAGCAATAGAAACCCTACAATACAAAATTAACTGCAGGAATTATGATGAGCTATGTAAGGAATTAGGCCAAATTCAAGACCAGTCTTTCTCTCTGTGTGATTAAAAAAGTCTTTGAGAGCCAGGATTAGTGTTACACATCTTTAATCTCAGTGCTCAAGAGGCAGAAGTAGGAGGATTATGAGTTCCAGACCAGCCTCATGAGACCCAAGCACACACTCACTTACACACTTGAGTGCACACACACATACACATACACCTGAGAGACCAGGTGTAATATCACATACCTATAGCTACTCAGCAAGTTTAGGTAGGAAAAGCACTTGAGCCTTGGAATTTGATATCAGCCTTAGCAACATAGTTGGACTACCTCTGCAAAAATATCTTTGGTGTGGGGCTTGGAATGATGGCTCCATGGTTAAGAGAACTGTCTGTTTCCCAAGAACCTGTTTTTAATTCTCAGGGCCAACCATCTCAGTGAGTCCAGTCCCAGGGAATCCAACACCTTCTTCTGGCCTCAGCAGGCAGTGCACACAGACATACATTCAGACAAACACTAATACACATAAAACAAAATAAAAATATATTATTTAGAGGCCCTGAAATGTGGTTCATCTGGCAGTGTGCTCGCCTATTGTGCACAAAGCCCCGTGTTAATTTCTAACACCACATAAACCTAGCATGGGACATGCCTGTAATTCCAGCACTTAGGAGGGAAAGCAGAGGGTACAGAGGTTAAAGATCATTTTTAAGATTATATAGCAAGTTTGAGGCTAATATGAGATACAAGAAACCCTGTCTATGAAAAACAAAAAACAAATTTGTTGTGGGATCTCTTTCTGTATGCTTTGAATCTGTGTTGCTCCCATTGGTTAATAAAAGCTGCATTGGCTTATAGCAGGGCAGAATGGAGCCAGGTGGGAAATCCAAGAGAGATAGAGAGAGGAGAAAGGTGGGGTTGGAGCAGATGCTGCAAGCCACCTCCAGGAGAAGCAAGATGTGAGAGAACAGGTAATGCCATGAAGCTACATGGCAAAGCATAGATTAATAAAAATGGGTTGAATTAAGTTATAAGAGCTAGTTAATAATGAGTCTGAGTCATCGGTCATATAGTTTGTAATTAAT
>LZPO01066341.1:318204-335503 GCA_001675575.1 Neotoma lepida | reverse complement strand
GGCCTCATCCTAGCCTGCAGTATGGCTCTCAATGGGAATAGTAGGGGAATGATGGTCTTGCGTTTCTGTGTCCATCCTGTCATCCCAATAGTGGGTACTTTCTGAGAAAGCCACCTTACCATAGGATGAGCCATTTCTCTCTGGCAGTGGACATGGCTGGGAGTGGTTCCAATGCCCAAGCACATAGCACTGACAGCCCACCAGGCACAGGACATTACCTGGATGAGTGATGCTGCAGCTGGGATCTGCCTGTTGAAGTGCTTCTGCCTCTGCTTCTGCTGGACCTTCAGGGCAAACCCGGAGCCAAGTATCCCCTAGTAAGGGACAGAAGGTGTCCATTGTCACATGGGCTATGCTGGCCAGTACCCAGCAGAGGACAAAGGTTCCAAGGAAGAAGAAGAGACAAAAAGCACCTGGAGACCAGGCTTGCACAGTGTCCAGGGCTATGGTAAGGGAGGCACCACCAGGAAGTGGGTATGAAACACAGCAGATGCCACCCGAGGGTAATCACTAGGCTCAGCCTGCTTGACCTCGACACCCAGGGAGGCAGAACCCACTTCACAGGGCTGATTCAACATGAAGCCTGGCTGCAGAAGAGATCTGAGTCTCTCTACCCATTCCTAGGCACCACTGTGGAAACCAGGTGGGTTAGCCATCAGCCTGTGTCCCTGGGGTAGAGGGACCATACCCCCAGGGGAGCAGGAGTTTGCCGCTGTCCTCAGCAAGGAGCCAGGGTGGCCAAAGAGAACAGTGGCAGAGAAAGAGTGTTGCCTTAGCAGGTGAGGGCCATGCAGGAGACACATCATATGTCATTACCTATGTCTATATGTCACACATGCAGGTACAACAGACACATGAACACACATTATCTCCCATGTACTACAGAGACTCATGCAACAGGAAATCACACATACATACATACATATATATATATATATAAACACATGTACACATACACAGAACATATGGTAAATATGCTATTCAAATGCAACACAGATACTTATGCAATACATGTATGCAATATATATATATATATTTATATATATATATATATATACACACACACAACATGTATAAGTCTACCTACAATGACACATATGTACAAGTAACCAGTATGTGTCCTGTGTCCCACATAGCACACATGTGTAGACACAGGTCTGTGATTTCTGGAAAGGTCATGAGACAGAGCCACTCCTAGCTGTAGAGCAGGCCTACAGGTTCTGCCCTGTCTGCTCCTCTGTACCTTACTGCTTCTGTCAAGTGCCACAACAGGCTACCTCTTACTCTACTTCAAGGGATGCTCCNGAGTTGGGGCAAGGATGCGTGGGAAACAAGGGAGAGGGTCCAGATGGGCACCCACCGCTGGGAGTGCAAAGAAGGATATGGCGAAGACAGAGAAACAGGAGGCGATGGTCTTCCCGACCCACGTCTGAGGCACCTTATCCCCGTAGCCAATGGTGGTGACTGTGACCTGCAAGGAAGAAGGACTGCAGTTAGTGGCTGGTGGGCTGAGAACCTCAGAAAGGACACCCACCAGCCCCAACCCAGTGTCTTGATAACAAGAGAGAGCAACCTAAAACCCTAGCCACCATAATAGTGAGACACAGTTCTGAGAAAGTGCCAGGGACAGTACTGTGGTAAACTGGTTCAAGTTTCTGTCTCCTTAGTCCCTCAACTCTGACTACCACAGATGGCACAGCCCTGGGGTTGCAGAGAGCTTGGGGTGTGCAGGACAGGCAAACAACTCAGAGGCCACCCACAGGGGCCAGGCTTCCTGCCCCATCCCAAGGAGCCCTGTCCTGGCCACCGAAGTTGCAGTACACTGGCCCCCAGGAGGCCGGAAGCTCCCACTGAGGCCAGCGGTCCACAAAGCCCCAGGATGGGGCTGACGTGCTGCTTCCTGCCACCAGCCCAGGGATCCAGATGTTTCATTTTTCCTTTTCAGAGAGAATAAGACAAGGCACTAGCCTTCTTCTCTGTGGGAGAGCAGCGTCCAGGGTGTGCAGTGGGACAATAGAAGTGAGGGGCTGCCCCCCCCAGGCCACCCCCTGCTGTCATCTGAGGTTTGCTCCTGAGGCCTCTGATGAGGGACTTGGGGGCCCACCCTGGCTGTGCCTAACTGCTAGGTCACACCATGAGGCTGCCTTGGGCTTGCTGGGGAGACCAGGGTGGTCACACACACTCACACACAGCTATTGGGGTCACAATACACTGTTCAGGTCAGCCCTGCAGCTAAAGCAGGTCAATGCGATGGGAGAGCCTGNCCAGTCAAGGTCTTCGTCATAGCTTGCTCACTTTAGATACTTCAGCTGTCACCCCGGGGGCCAAGTGACAACCACCCATCTAAGACCTTCATGAGAATCTCTAAGTGACCCCTGCCCAACAGGTCAGCAAGGATGAGGCCTGGAGAACATCATCTAATAGACTCCAATTGAAGTGAGGTCCAGAGAGGAAGCCTCAAGATCCCTCCTGGCCATCACTGCCCACTCCATTCCCAGGCAGACTGCACTTTGGACCACTGCTGTTCCCCAGCNGCCACTGAGGAGGAAGGGAAGGCAAGAGAGGTCTGGGAATCAGAGGTNACCAGGCACATGTGAGTGGATATGGGGATAGGTGCTCACAGCGCAGGCAAGCGCTCTGAGCAATTGCAGCAGGGGAGCAGAGGACAAGGACATCAGGAGTAACCCCACAGTGCCAAGTTTGTCACTCTGGCCAGTATGCTAACAGGTCATGAAACAACAGATCAATTTCNCTGGATGGCAAACAACAGAGCAGGCCACAGCTGGGCCCAGGCCACCAGTGGGCCACCCCTTCAGTGCTGNACCAGGCTGTAGAGGCTGCATACTGGTGCTTCCCACAACTGCCCACATGAAATNTTCCCCACAATGTCATTATCCTTAAACAAATCCACACCCCACACAAACAGAGGGCATTGCAAGTCATTCATGGCTGGGCCCTTTAAAGGGACCACCCTGTTCTACATATGTGGCCATACAGTTATAAACGTGCCTCAAAAAGGAGACAGGGACACCCGCTCACACTCACATACCCAGGAGGGAACATGCACCACTGACAGAGCTGAGACACCATGAGGGCGTGCATACACACTGTGTAAGTTCACAAAGAGGTCTAAAGGTCATATCCATGACTGACAGCCGGGGCACATGCTGTCCAGACATCGTATATGCACACACACCTGAAACAGCTCAGGTTGTGTAAGTTGAAGCCAAGCCACTCCTGGGACTGAGAGCATGGCTGCCAGCAGGCTGCTGAATGAGAGGACCCAAGGGAGCTGAAGCTCCTAGCTAGTGGTGTCTTCCCAGAGGGACCGCACCCCACATGGGAGAGCTGGCCCACAGCTGCCTTCTCTAGGGAGCCAAGCACATGTCAGGAGCTACTTACAAAGGCAGACCTGGGCTGCAGCCACCAAGAATTCAAGGTCATCTGGGATATATGGTTGGTTTGAGGCTAGCCTGGGCTAGATGAAACATGGTCCCCCCAAAAAAAAACAAAGGGAAGAAAGGAAGGAAAGCATCTAGAAAGGTAGAAGGGTAATGGCTTAGACGGCAAGCTAGGAAGAAACACAGGTGAGTGGGAGGAAGTGACTTACGCAGGAGAGAGACCTGAGGCCATGCCCATGCCTTTCCCCTAAGGTTTTCACTGCCCCTCCACTCCTAAGATCAGTAGGAGGAAGGCTCCAGTGCANTCGTCCTGAGTGTTGGCCCGCCNCCTGTTGGAGGGCACCTAACTACTAGGACCCTCTTCCTTCTTCTGGGCCATTACAGACCTCCTAGTCCAATTCATGTGTCCTCACTCTCAGGTGAACTGTCCCTGTCAAGTTGTTTTTCCTGAAATCACAGAGACAGCAACTCAGGAATGGGCCATTGTATAGAGCTATCCCCAACAGCCGGATCTGCAAGTCTCCTGGGCCAATGAACAGAGGGGACCTTTCTAGGACCCAACGAACAGTAGGTCACCTGACCCATACCCACTTGAGTTCACAGATGGCTCTCCCAGTGACAGAACCTGTGGGGCAGCTTATGGTTCATGGTCCCCCTCATCCTCCTGAACAGGCTCCTATATCAAAGAATAAAAGACTGGGAGGACTTCCAGAACTAGTGGTACCTGATTTCCAGAACTAGTGCTACCTAGTCCTCTCCTTTTGAGTCTGGAGACAGTCTGGCCCAGAATCTACAATCACAATCATTGCTAGAGCTCAGCTTCCTGCATGCTCACTGACTTAACTCTTACTTATACTCATGGANTAGATGTATCCAAAGAGGTTAGACATATCCAGGGCCACACAGCTGATGCCTTGTGAGTACAGCCTGGTCTCTATATCAGCCTCACACTGTGTCACNCCTGTACCTCATGTTTCACTACTTTCTGATGCTGTCCAATTCCTCCAGGTGGAAGAGTATCTGGGAAGCTCTATTCCTGAGACTCAACAGGCACTTCCTCGATGGCATGAACTAAAGCCCTGTGCACCACCATCACCAGACCTTCTGAGTCTATGTAATACATCTCGTAGGCACTGGCTACTGAACAATAACCACAAGATGGGCATGTTTTGTAGACTCCTAGTCATCCTATAAAGACCCGTCCTTGGGAAGAGCTCACTAGCAAGGGTCCTGGCAGGCCCTCAGCCCTTGCTGCATGATACTCATAGAACCTGCATGGAAGAGGAAAAGGAGGCTGAGTGCCACAAGCCCTGGCCCCTGCTCTGGCCTTCACTTCTCCATAGTCAGACTATTCCTAAGGACTCACACCTCCTATGGACAGTTCCACAGAGACTGTATGTGCCCATGTAGGAGNCCTCCCCACCCCAAGGCCCCTCTGGCCTGACTCTGCAGGATGCAGTCCAGCCTGGGAGGTGGGAACTTTCCAGAGCCTCCAGGTGAGGAATGAAGCGCCGTCAGACTGGGTTTTTTAAGTGACTGAAATACAGGGTGGGGTTCCAGCCTGCTCACTTAAGTTCTGTATTTATCCACTCGGGGTAAACAGAGCCCAGCAGCCGCCTGTTTTCAGAGACCCCCAGGCACTGAACAGAGGAGCCCGTGTTTGCAGAAACGGCTTTTTTCCTGCACTCAAACCGTAATACAAACAAATGCATTCTGTTCCAGAGGTAAAGGAAAAGTCTGAGGAGCTCCCCAAATGCTTCACAGCCACACTTGGACATTACATTGGGGGTTCTGGGACCTCACACCCATGTAGGTGTTCCTACCAGAGGAAGGGGACACAGTCCCATGGAGCAGGCACCTTTGCTTTCCAGCTGTAGGAACCCATGGTCTGTGAAGATAGGCAACCCCACAAAATACTGCCTGGATACCTACATTCTGGACTTAACTGTGTCCCCCACATGGCCCCCGCATCCCCCTCCCACAGACTATGGTCTTTTTCAGAATTACAGCCTTCCTTCTGGGTCCCCTGGGTGGATCCTAATCCAGTGATATGTGTCCACGTGAAACAGAAAAGGAACAACACAGGATGCTGAGGCCACCAGAAACCAGACTTAATAATGAAAGGCCCCCACCCCAGAGCCTTCCAAGCAAGCATAGCTCTGCCCATGCCTCAGTTTCAGACTCTGGTCTTTAGAGCTGTGGGATCCTGACAGAACAGGACACACTGAATCCACCTGCTGGCAGTAGACAGGCTCTCCGGCCCCCATTCATCTGCCTCCTGCCCCCATTCATCTGGTTCACTTGTTCAGTGAACAAACACTGGTAGGCAGAGGACCCTCGGCTTCATCACAGCCTCTGCAGGCTAATAAGGTGAGAGAGGTTCCGAGCCACACAGGCATGCCTCTATGCCCAGTCCTACCTCAGTGTGCCTTAGGGGAAACTAGTCCAGCTTCCAGGGTCCAGCCAACACCCTTTAGGATAGGGGACAGAGCCTGAGGCCTAGCCTGGGGCAGATACAGCAGACAGTAGAGAGGTCTGGCCTTCTGAAAAGTCTCTCACCTGTGGGTGCTCACTGCCCCCCCCACCATTATACAGATGAGGAGCCCAGGAACAGGGCAGGGTGGGGCCATACTCTCCTTGTGGAATGAGGGGAGACAAAGGAGATGACTGTTCATTGGCACAAGGCTACAGAACTCTGAGCCCGGCTGCCCCTGTCCTGCAGCACTCAAGTTCTGATTANCCTAGAGGTGCCAGGAACACAGCCTTGGGCTGCTCCCACCAGACAGCTGCAGAGACAGCCGCTGAATGAATGGGGACTGTTGGCCCCCTGAGCTGGGTGCTGGGGGGCCCTAAGCAGCCAAGGGCACAGGGCCTCATGGGAACAATGGCCAGGCCAGGGTGCGCTGTGGCCGAGGCCCGGGCTGCAGCTGACAGAGTAGACTGGAGCACCGGTGCCAAGCTGGGCACAAAGGGGCCGTGTTCCCGGCCGGCGGGCGGATGTTTGCACAGGTGTGGGAGTGGGGGCGCCTCTCTGCCGAGGGCTGGGGGGCCAGGGGCCAGGGGGCTGGGAAGCGGCTCCTGCGGGAGGCTGGGAACACAGGCAGGGTAGCACCAAGGTTGGCCACTGCTAAGGTTGGGCACCATTTATCAGCCACACTGGGCAGTCACCCACTCACTTCCTGCTGTGCCTCAGCCAGCATTGCCCATCTCCCACCAGAGAATTCTGGCTTAGAGTAGCCTTCTACCCCCCACCCCCATGCAGGCCCAGCTACGTCACTGGGATGTGTCCCCCTACCACAGGCAAGCTTCCTACAGGGCACTGAGCTCTCCTACCAATCCTGCTTATTCTAGTCATACTAGGGTATCTGGGGACACTGGCCCCTGAAGGATAGACAGAGGCAAACCTGGGGCCTGTCCCAACCTGGGAGCTTGTCAGCATATCTTTACCTTCCTTAAGTTGTTTAGAATGCCNGAAACTTCCAGAAAACAGACTGACTTGGCCAATGTCAAGAGTTCCTGCTGTGTGCCCTGCTTTCTAGGGGTACTTGGGAATTGTGGGAACATGTGTTTGCCCCAGNTTCCTGTCNCCACCTTAATCTAGAAGCTCTGAGAGTGAGCANGCCTCAAAGACTGTTCATTCCTGGTTGGGGTATTTGGGAGCACTTAAACCAGGGCCCAATGCGGCCATCACCACCATGTATGACTGCTTGCCCTGCGCTAGGTTCCCAGAGCCTGTGTTGTCCCTTTTTATAGACTGTCACGATCCAACCAACCTTTTCTTTCCCTGCTAACAGTTTATAAGACTAGCCTAGTGAGCTCCAAGGCCAACAGACTGAGAATGCTGGGTGGAATGGGCTTGGCTCTGGTATCCTCATGCCCACCCACCAGGGTGCCAGCCCTGGCAGCTCCTCCAGGCATGATGGTGCCTCTCTGTATAACATCTAGACAGCCTATTGCCCTCACAGCTGAGGGGGTGAGATAGAGTCAGGAGTCGCCCCAGCTGCTCTGAACTGTGTGTTCCCGTTAGGTATTTGTGTTCCTTGGAGTGTAGGGGTCCTCNACGGTCAATGCCTGGACAAAGCCTGCTTTCAGAGGAGGACCTGAAGGCCATGTGACAGCCATCAACTTATGGAGGACACTGGCAGTCAGAAAGCCCCCTAAATTGCCTTAGCCAGAGGCATTTAGGCCATGAGCAATGGTTCCAAGGTCATGGACCAATGCTCCAAGAGTGTACCTGGATTTCCTCAGCACCATCCTCACCGGAACCTTTCCCTTCTTTGCCTGCTAGCTGACTCCTGGGTAGTCATATTCTACTCCCTGTCTCTTATACACATCTAGATGTGTATAAGAGACAGCACACACACACACACACACACACAGGCCTGCACACGACATCACCACACCTTGGAATATTTGGCCCTAGCATGAGAGAGGTCATCTGTTACACATCAGCCTCCACACAGACTGGCAACTCAGCAGGTCTGGAGTCACTCTAACCCAGAAGGCCCATGACCATCTTCATAACCTTAGGACAGGAATTCACAGTATTGCTGCCTGGGGCAGTGAAGGACTGTGCCGATCTCACATTCACAGAAACCCCTGCTTCTTTCTCCCAGCCCCCAAGGACCTTGATGGCACTATGTCATCTCATGTCTTGATCCCTCGCACAGATGTGCTCACTGGGTCAGCACAAACACCAAAGACATGCAAAATATATTTTTGATCCCTCCCTGCACTCTGAGCCCAGGACCCCTCCAGGGTAAAGATCACCACATGGTTGAGGTACCAAGCCACTATGCACTCCCTTGTTCCATCAGCCTTCCCTTGCAAAACAGAAGTTGAAAGATAACGATGTTCAAATTTCAAGGCAAGGACCAGGGAACACACGCTATGGTACCCATACTGTAGGCTTCAACTGCAAATTTTGTGATTGAAAAGTTTGTAATGTTGGGGTTAGTAGCCTCAGTGGAGGCAAAAAAAATTGAGCAAGTAAAGCCCAATACTCCAGCCCTGCTGCCCAGGTCCATGTGTCCCCTACCTGAGACACCCCAGGAAAAGATTCCAACTTACCACCCCCCACCACAGAGCATCTGCATAGCTGCCAAACTCGATGCGGCCGGACTCGTTCACTGCATCTTTCTCAGCCAGGTAGACAAAGTAGGAGGAGAAGATAAGACCCAGAAAGCCAATGTACAGGGTGGTGATCAGCTCCTGGGGACAGACAACACATCAGCCATGCTCACATGCCCTGTGGTCCAGAGCCCCATAGGTGTGAGAGAAGTGCTTTGGTAGAAAGTTCCAGCATTTGCTAGATCATACTATGTTGGCTATAGCATGCTATACATGCAGAAGTCACCTTCCAGAGTAACCCAGTTTTCACAGCTTTTGAAAATGGCAGATAATGCCACTTGGCAGTAAGGCAGTCTCAGCTCTCACACTGAACCAGCCATTGGGGTCCATGCATCTTCCTCTGTTCTTGTGACAGGACAGTACTTAGAGTCCGGTGTCCCCAGAAGCCTCTCTGAGAAAGAGTTTCTCCTGGAAGGTATGTGAGACTCTCACCATTGCACCATCCTTGATTTCCGAGCTTCCTAAATCTGTTCTTCATTTAACATTTTCTACAGGACCGAGTGGTCTTTTGTCCCAAGCCTGAGGGAGGTGGCATCAGCTCTGTATCACTGGCAGGCCAAGTATGTTGTCATCATGGACATGGAGTAGGTTCAGGCTGGGAAGGCTCTGGGGTTCTGGACCCTGTCCCTCAGACCCACATGCCTTGGTACCTGCTTAGCCCTGAGTCCCTCAGCTGAGGTCCAGGTGCTAAGATACCACCAACCCTGTATGCTGACCTTGTGAACCTCCAGCCCTCCTGCTGTAGGCTAGCCAGCTTCTGTCCTGCCCACACCAGGCTCACTCACCTGACGGTGAATGAAGACTACAGAGCCCAGAAGCCTCCAGGTACCCCCCTGGCGATCAACGTGCAGCATCCGCAGGATCTGAAGGAAGCGGATGCCCCTAAGAAGCAGGGATAGAGGGGCTGAGAGGGCGAGAGGGCCATGGTGGTCACAAGCATTTGGTCCCTATGTTCCTGTCCCCACCAAGCCTCCAATGGGTAGAGGAGACACGCACATGTCACTCTGTACTGGGGCCATCTTGCTTCCTACAGATGCCTGTGCACCCTGACCCCAGGAGCCCTTCCAGATGGCCATCTTGGGGAGGCCCAGGGTCACTCACATTGCAAGCACACAGTCAGCCTATTACCCGAGTCCTAAGACCTAGGAAGTGCTAGGGTCAGGCCATGAACCCAGGGTTGCCTACGTCTCAATACTACAAACTATGGCCACCCTGCCTCTTCACCACTCACCATGAAAGAGCCAGGGAGGGAGAGGCTACTGCTTAAGAGGAGGGAGCTTTGTGGTGGGTCCTGTCTCCCAGGGAGAAAGGGAAAAGCCAACATACCTGATAGCTGATGTGGCGAACACTTGTCCTTTGGAACCCACACAGAGAACAACCATAGAGGCTACAACCACGATGAGGTCTGTGGGAGGGGCAGCTGGTCATTACTTCTGGCATCCAGAAATCTGAGGAGGTTGTGTCCCNACCCACCCCCGGGTGATGTGACACTCAAGCAAAATGGGCACAGGAACAATCTAGATGGGGACCATGCGTGTATCTTTACCCAAGCCAGAGTAGACAGAGCCTAAAGCCTGTCAAGCCACACTGAGCAAGGAGAGTTCCATGAAGCTGTGGCTCCAGTGCTGGAGGAGCTGGGCATACTTCCTGTTGGCCTTAGGGCCTGTCTTGTGCAGAAAGAATAATGTGGGGGGAGTGTCTCAGTCCATGGGGACTCTCTGGGATGACTGTAATGGGGGATCCCTTCTGGATGCAGGAGTGCAGGATGGAGTGTCTGCAGGATGGGTAGGCAGGACTCACCAATGATGGAAATTGGCTTCCGGGCAAAGCGCAGCCGGCCCCAGATGCCCACGTACTTGCTGCGGCAGCCTGCAGACCAGAGGCGGACCACATACTCTGTCCCAAAGAACACCACCAGGACGATCTCCTGAGGAAGACGGCAGTAAGCTTGTATCAGAGGCTACCACCACTCAGGCTGGACCACCTACACCAGGCTACCATACCAGGAACCTCTGCTGAAGAATACCCAAGACTAGCAGACTCAGGTATCCATCTGTAGTAACAGGTGGTGCCTATGAGTAGCACCCACCTGGAAAGGTCAACACACTAAGCCCAGGGACCCTGATAGTGGACACTGGTCAGCTACTACTCTCTAGGGAAGACTTCACACCAGGGTTGGGGTATAATGACCGAGTGTGACAACACAATGTTGACATCTGTGTTATTCAACTTCATGGAATCCATAGAGCTTAAGCCTTGTACCTGAAAGTGAGGGTTCAAGGGACATGTGTCTTTGGAGGACTGTCCCCCTTTCACCTCATAGCTCTGCCTTACACTGGAGACACTATATCCACCATCTGTGGCCTTTACTGAGGTCTGGGTGCAAGAACCCTCCCAACCCATCCAGAGAGAGTAGAAGAAATAAAACAAAGGGCCTGGGCATCATCAGCTCCCCTTGGTCACTTCACATAGACCAGGCCTCTCCCACTGTATCCATACATGCTCTGAAGTCAGACTGCTCTGAAATGGAGGGGTTTACAAGCTAGAGGGACTCAGGCTACAATCCATGTTACAGTGGTAGATGGACAGATGGACAGAAAGGTGAATGGATAGATGAGTAGATGGGTGAGTGGATAGACAAATAGATACATGAGTGGATGGACAGACAGATGGATGGAAGAGTGGATGGATGAGTAGATGGATGGATGGGTGAGTAGGTGGGTGGGTGAATGGGTGGATGAATAAGTGAGTAGATGGATGGTTGGTTGAGTAGGTGAATGGAAAAGTAGACAGCAGACAAATGCAAGTGAATGGTGTGAGAACCAAGTTCAAAGACAAAATAGAGCCATTAGCTCTCAGTAAAATCAACAGCTAGACNGAGGCTCCTGTCGCTTGACTCCGTCTCTGACTATGATTTAGAATTCACCTAACAGCAGTTTTGAGGTCTGCCCAGTCTGTCACAGCACTGGGTGAGAGAGAGCTACTGTGCTGCTTCCTGCTCACACTGCCTTGACACAAACTGAAGGAACGGTCACTGGAGACCTGACAATCACCATGAGAGAGGTCAAGATGAGGCTAGTAGGGCTTCGCTCTTGATTGGCACATAGCCCCCACTTCTCCATCCTCCACTATCTGCCTCTTCGATGAAACACCCAAAGGCCTGCCACATGCACAGTGTCTGGAGGGTGAGGCAGTGGCTGGCTTGCCATGAACAGTGATGGCAGGAGGCCTGGTCTGGGGTGCCTATACTCTGCTGCCAGTCTGGGTTCTTCCCCAGCTCCTGTCACAGGAACTGACTGTCCCAATTGAGAATCCCCTCCCTGCTTGTTCCATCCCTGGGCAGCTCAGGTCTGGCCCTTGGTCCTGCTTTGGCATGGAAATGTGAGTGGCCCATTGCAAGTGGGTGATTGGAGGATTTAATGTAAATATATATTTCGTGTGAATTACAGCCCACTCTGGCCCTCAAGGTCTTGAGCCCTGTCGCAAACCTGTGCTCTAGCTCCCAGCCAGTCTTCATTGGTAAGAGGCCCTTGGGGAAGGCCTGGGGTGAGGAGGTGAAACCACTCCCACATATGTTAGGGGACTGTGCAAAGCCACAAACCCACGAAGCCACAAAGCATTGTGCTATTCAGGCCCGCTTCCAGCTGGCTCCCTGCCCACCTCCCTCAGGAGCCTGGCCCTGGAGGGGACTTCCTCTTTGACGGGTAACATTGGCTGGCCCTGCCCCCACCAGTCCCCTGCTAGAGAGTCCGCCGTGAGTGGGGGTTGAATGCTACCCACCATACACAAACGCTCTTAATTAAGATAAACTAGTATACCACCTGACTCGTGTTTCAGTCAAGAACAATGACTTGATGGTAGGCATGAGCTTGGGAGAGATTCACACCTCCTTCCTTGTGAGAGAAGCATTTGGACCGTGAAGTGGTCTCGTTGAGGATGGGGTTATGTGTGGTGGCTACGTGTGGGAGGGCAAGAGGGTGTGGCAATGATGGCCCTGTTTGGCTAAGCATACCAGTGAGGAGCCATAGTCTTGTTCACCCCAGTCAGTGTTTAGTATTAGCCTGTGGAATGAATGAATGAATGAACAAATCTGTGAACAGCTGGGTTATAAGGATGTTGATTCATCTTTGTTTCTTGAGAATCTGGGCCTGTAGGATTGTTGCTCAAAGTACTGTATATATCACTGGCCAATATGAAAAGCACACTCCCAGTCCTCACCACAGAATGTGACTTCATGGGAGAGAGCATGCCAGACCATGAGCAGCCCCAGTAGGTAGTTACAGTGCAGGCAGTTACAGTTACAGGCAGCAGGCCTCTGTNCCAACTCCATAGGCCATCCATCACCCCGCTGGCTGGCCATCGAGTGGGTTTTTCTAATTTAGATGTTTGTCATTACTCAAATACCTCCTTAGCAATGGCTTCTGTTGACTACAGGTGCCCCCTGACCTAATACTTGGAGGAAAACCCATTTTAGGATTGGCTATGTGAAACGGCAGGACCTCCTTATACAAATCTCCAAATCCTATTCAGCATGTGGACACAGTGTGAAGTCTGGCTTCAGAGGGCTTGGGCCCCATCATCCCTTGAAAATGTCTGGCTAGTTATGTCCAGGTCAGGCAGGGCTGAGTTAATCAGTAGGGCTCAGTGGCTGGTAGGAAAGGGGCTGAGGAAAACAGCCCCATCTTAGGTGGGACACAGCCAGATCACAGATAAAATGGTCTCCATCACCATCAGCTTTTGCATGTGTGCTGGAGCTAGGAGGGGTGGCCCTCGGACCAAAGGTCACACTGAGACTCCAGTAATGGGTTGGCGTTTGGCAGGAGTGTAAGTGTGTAGGAGACACACTGTGAGCCAGTTTGATTCAGGCAACAATACCCTGGTCCACAGCAGGGTTAAGGGAGGTTAGCTTAGCCTTTTTAGAACAGACCACAGTGTTGATGCCAGCTGTTTTCCCAGCATGGTCTACCCCCTGCCATGGGGGCCAGGCCTGAGGCTCACCTGTCCTTTATAAGTAATCCAAGTACAGTCCCAATGTTGAATGCAAGGTCTCAAACATCTCTACAGAACACATAAACACTTCCTACTCCCCCATGCCCACTCCCACTCTCACTTTANGTCAAAGGCTGTATATGGGCTACCACCCAAAGGATCTCATGGCTCAGTGCCCCCCAAGGTCCTTCCTAGACCCCAGGCACATCACATGCTCTGGGATCCTCATGTCTTCAGAGGCTTGGTATGTGGGATGTACCCCCACTTTCCAACCTCCTGCCCTGCTTAGGCCATCCCAGCACCCCTGAGCCTTGAAAGAGCCAACTAAGAAGCCAGTATGCTCCCCCACCAATAAAAGTACCAGCTCAAGGCACCCAGCGTTGTCCAATCCCCGAAAGGGCCTCCCNGAGGAATCCACATGCTGCCAGAACCAAGGACTCAAGGTCAGGGGACATTGATGGAGTGTGGCCCTGAGCTCTGTCCCAAAGATATAAAAGAAAGGGCTGTCCTTGGGCCAACGAGCTTGGTCTGAGACAAAAGGCAAGAGAACACAGTGACCCCTCCCACCCTGACCACTGTTCCTTGGACTAGAGCTAGACTGAATCGTGGCTGCAGATGGCTTTGTGACTGAGACTCCTGTATCAGGGACAATGAGCAAGCGTAGANCCTGCAGCTTTTCCTGGATTCACCAAGACAGGGTCACCATGCCTCTTTCCACACAGGGAAGAAAGCCCATGAGAATAGGAGGCTACCCGCACAAGGACCCATGGTAAGAACAGACAGACTCGGGCCCAAGGCAGAGGATCTCGTGGGAAGGATGAAGCATGGGTGTCAGGTTTGGGAGTGGACTCTGGCAAGTGAGGCTCTCAGAGGAATTACTGCTGATACATGAGCATGGTTGGGAATACATGAGGACCGATGAGGTTTAGCTGAGTGTATAGTGTATACAAGTCAGGGTCTTGTGTGATCAGAGACAGACACCAAGGTATAACAGAAAATGGCCTAGGATGGAGAGTGACCTAGAGACATAAGAGCCAGTTACCTGGTCTGTGACAGGAAGTACCCAGAGTAAGAACAGAAGATGAGCCCAGACCATGTGCGGGTCCCAGCACCCCTATCTTGGTGGTCATCTGTGCATGGCAGGAGAGCTGAAGGTTTATGCAGGTAAGCCTGGGCTGGATGTGGGTGTGAAGAGCCTTGAGGAGATACAGGAACCCCAACTCCAACATAGTGGCTCTTATCTCCTCTAGACCCTTGAGGAGCTTGAGAAGGACAGCAGGGGCCAGGGCCTTGCTGCCGACCACCCGTCCTGAAGCTCTGTCAGAGAAATGAGAGGAGGTGGTCTAGCAGCATATGAATGCCAGCGCCAACAAAAGAGGTTTGGACAGGCTCTGAAAGCACAGTCCCTCCAGTGTGCCCCTTGCAGCATCCTGTCGCCTATCCCTTTGCCCATGGGCAAGTCCCAACCCACATGATGTGCCCTCTGCCACAACCAGGAAGCAGACCCTAGCCACAGTCTGCTTATTTCCCCTGCAGTCAGTGTGGAAAGTTGTATCTCAAAGGAGTGATCCATGTACTTGAAAAGTATTTTTTAAAAACAAAGCTGCCAGAGCTGAGGCTCAGTTGATAGTGTGCTTGCCTAGCATGCGTGAAGCCCTGGGTTCCATTCCCTATAAAGCAGCTGTGGTACTGTAGACCTGGACTCCCATCCCTAGGGGCATAGAGACAGGACGATCAGAAGTTCAGGGTCATCCCTGGTTATGTAGACAATTTGAAGCCAGCCTACGTTAAATAAGACCCTGTCTTAAAACAAACAAACAAAACCTACCAAAAGACAACAAAAAATGTTTTAGAAAGACAGAGGACCTGAATAGGCAGTTCTTTGGGGAAGACACATAAGTGAGAAAGACCATCCACAGCCTTAGACATTCTTTGTCACTAACTGTGGGAATACAAACCAAGACAGGTACCGCTGTGTCTCCCAACCTATCAGGATGGCTATTAGCAAAACACAGGCAATTATAACAGTGGAAGAGGAGGTGGAGAGGCGGGACTATTGCACATGACTGTCTGAGGGAGACACAAGACCCAAGGTGCTGGGAGCATGGTTAGTTGGTTCCCCAAGTCCTGAAGCATGGAATTACCACCCACTCAGTTCTGCTCTAAACAAGGCTCTATCTTAAAAATAAGAAAAGTAATATCCCAGAAAAAAATACAATTGCTGGGCTGAAGTGGTAGAGTATAGTTGTCAGAGCACTTGCCTGGTGTGCATGGAACCCTGGGTTCAATCCCCAGCATCACACAGAAATGCATCAATAAAAACACAAAGTCCATTAAAAAAAAAAAAGATCTGTCATAGAGTTCGACAATTCTACTTTGGGGGTATACCCAAAAGATACGCAGGACTTTGAGAAGCTATCTGTCCGCTGTGTTTACTCTGACAAGGTACACAATGGCCAAAGGCAATGTCCACTGAGGGGACAGATAAAACAGGTTCCAGACACGGGAGAGCACATAATATTCCTTCAGAAGGAAGGGGGCTCCAACACAACATGGCATGGNTGGATCTTGGGGACCTTGTGCTAAGACACAAATCCTGAAAGATTCCACTTCTAGTACAACTGCAGGCCCTTAAGTTGCCGAAGCTAAAGGGACACAAAGCAGGAGGAGGTGGCAGGACCTGAGGTNGCAGTGTTTAACAAGGCCAGAGTTCATCTGTGAAAACTATGAAAGTTGTCAAGGTAGATGGTGGGGATGGCTGCCCAACACTGTGAATGAGCTTCATGCCACTAAGCTGAACACTNGAACATGGCCAAGATGAGAGATCCTACATCATGCATATTTTAGAAAGGGAGCCATGGCAAGATGGCTCAGCAAGTAAAGGCACTTGCTGTCATTGAGGCTGTGAACTCAAGTTTGATTCCCAGGCCCTCATGATGGAAGAACAAAACTGATTCCTGCAAGTTGTCTGACCACCACATGCATGCTTAGATACACACATGCACACATGTACATGCAAAATAAGGAAATACATGTAATAAAACAGAAAGAGACAGGAGAAGAGGCCATGGAGTCACAAGGCTCACAGGATCTACTGCCTGCAAAGTACCAGATGGACCCTTGCCATGGCATCCATTGTGAAGATAAGGGAGACAGCAGTGGAGCAAAGGCAGGAAGCAACCAAGGACTTGGGTTCTCTCTAATCTCATCTCACTACTGCAATGATGGAACAGGTTGATGCATAGGCTCAGTGGCAGGCACCCTTGGGCTCTGGATGCTGACAGGGACACCCAGGCACAGACACACTGCCTCTGAAAACTTCACAGTGGGAACAAAGTTTTCTCATTTGACAGATGGACACTATTCTCCAAAACTGGACCCATGTGAGCTGCAAGAGATGCAGAAGACAAAAGCCCAGCATGACAGAATTTCTGACAGACCTGAAAACACACGTCACCACACCAACACTCCCTATACTTGTGCATCAGGTGCTTGGGGGTAACCACAACAAAGCAGCAACCTGCCCACATATGAGCCTGCAGGACTGAGATTAAAGCAAAGGAGCTGCCTTATCTGGGTAAAGCTGTAGTGAACAGGCAAAGGCCGCACAAGGGTCACAGCCTCCTGGGCCGAAGGTTGCAGGCGTCTTATCTATTGTTTCATTTTGTCAGCTGATGAATCCCATTTCTGGGAAGGTGAGGGTCCAGCTTACCACAATCACTCACCCATGGGCCACAGCAAAGCCAAGGCAGGGCAGACTGACTTGGCCCAGCTGCCTC